>JAUYWH010000014.1:1711698-1721873 GCA_034779795.1 Ctenopoma multispine
GGGGGGGGGGCTGACACCCATGTCAGGAGCAGGGGTGTTTTAGGGATGTTGGCAGTATGTTCCTGAAAGAAACGGTCTGAGCAGAGCAGCTGTCCACTCTCTCTTTACAGATGTGAAGGTCACAGAGAGCTCAGAGTCGTTTGTTAAAGCCACGGTCAGAGCTGTGAAAGCAGCCTCGGGTAGGAACTCCTGCATGCGCCTGCATCACTGTGTGGTTATGGACCCGCATCCTGTACTTGTTCTGCCCCATTTGTAACTTAAGTAGTAGAAGCACAGATACTTCTACCTGACAGTCACCTTCGTCTGATGCATGTGTCAGGTGGTTTGTGTGAATTTAAAAAACTGCTTTCTTGTCTCTCTTCATCCGCTTCAGTGGTTTATTATTGAACGTTTCTCTTTTTGACTCTGCTTTTATTAAACCTTGTTCTTCTCTCTCTCTCCTCAGTAAAATCTGTGACCGATCCTCCCAACTGGCACCAACCTGGCTCCCCAGAGAGGCAACGAGTTCCCAGGGAAAGTATCCTGAGCTCGTCTCCTACACACACCAGCAGCACCCCCTTCCACCAACAGGGCTACGTAAGGGAACACACGCACACACATTGTTTAGTTACAGATCTACAACATTTAAAACACCCACTCGACTGTGTGTGTGTCTATGTTCAGGCTAAGCTGATGTCCGAGTGCAGCGGCAGCATCGACAGTGTGAAGAGAGTCAAGCTCATCCTGAATGATGAGGAGGAGGAGCTGGATGATGTCGGTCTGACCAGCAGCACGGCCGACAAACAGACCAGCACAGGTACAGTAACAGAGATAAATGCAGGAGTGAGAGGTGTCACACCGTTTGAGTTTCTGGAAAATGAACCAACAGAGAAATGAGGCGTTTAAAGTCCTATATAATAATATAACAGAATAGGTTTCACACAATCAGAACAAAAGAGTTATTTATTTCACTATGCTTTATTTGGTACATTTACTGACATCCACAGTTACACAAGAAGTTACAGACACAGATCAGAAACTCGTTTTGACGTGTCACTGTCATAGGGGTTATCGAGCGCTGGGAGCTGCTACGAGCGCAGAAATTTCATGGCTGCAGCGAGGCGGGGGTCAAGCAGCACCTGGAACAGTGGCAGAAGCTGAACTCCGACCTCTGTGATATCACTTCCTGGTTGGGCAGGGTGCTGCCGGAGCTGGAGAGACTGCAACGGATCGCGCCGTCCACCAGCGTCCGAGACTTTGAAGTCAACATCAGGAAACTGAAGGTCAGAGGATAAGAACTTTGTAGCCAGCAGGGAACTCTGCGTTTTATCATCCTGTGGAGAATGTAAACCACATGATGACAAACAGACCAGCTGCACCTGTACAACACAAACTATTCAAAATAAAAGCACAAAGAATGAAGAGGCCGTAAACCTTCAGTTTAATTCATCTTTTCCCTTTGTTCAGGAGATGCAGAAGACCTTCAGCTGCTACAAGTGTCTGATGATCTCCGTGAACCTGAGCGGCCGTCACTTTCTGCGGGGCGACAGCGCTGAACTACGGGAGCTGCAGGAAGCTCTCGGCTCAGCCAACCACAGCTGGACGCAGGCCTGCGGCGGCCTGGAGAGCTGGGAGAGGAGGCTGCACGCTGCACTCATGCAGTGTCAGGTTAGACACGGAGACCGAACCTGCAGTTTCTGTCTGTGAAACCGATTCTCTAGTCTCACTGTAACATGTTCATCTTCAGGAGTTTCACGAGACGCTGCACTCTCTGCTGCTGTGGCTCGCTCAGGCCGAGAACAAACTTTATTCTGTAAACAGCAGGGACCTGGTGACCTCCCACTCCGCCATGCTGCAGCACCGAGACACTTTGATGGTGAGCAGACACGTCATGGGAATTTATTACATGGAAATTTATTACATAAAGACTCACTGTAGCATAAAGCATTTTCCAATCAGCGGGGAGGAATGAAAGCATTGGTGACAATCATCCAACAAACGTATTTATGCTGTAGTGTTTGATCAGTCACTGTCACTCCCTGCTGCAGGCTCTGCAGGAGGAACTGC
Source organism: Ctenopoma multispine (assembly GCA_034779795.1). NCBI lineage: Eukaryota > Metazoa > Chordata > Actinopteri > Anabantiformes > Anabantidae > Ctenopoma > Ctenopoma multispine. The sequence continues at coordinate 1,713,745 of JAUYWH010000014.1, forward strand.
GCAGTCGGCAGCGGCAGGTCTCGTCACTGCAGGACATCTCCGCTCAGCTCCTCCTCGAGGCCACGGGAGACGACAGCATCGAGGTCAAAGAGAAGGTTCACGTCATCGGCAACAAACTGTGTCTCCTGCTGCGACAGGTGGCTGCTGAGCTGCACACACTGCCGGGACAAATGGTGGGTCAACTTTGCCAAACTGTTGTTCGTAAGGTCAGAGAAATCTGCTTGAAAGAATCCAAATCACTGACTGCACCTTTAAATCAAGGCATATTTAATGTCACAGTTTCTGGATGTTTGAGATATAATCTCTGAACAATCTGTCCAAACGTGTCTTTATCAGAGGGGAAAATGCACAAGTCTCAAAACAAAGCGTAAACGATGCCATCTACTGTAGGAACTGACCTCTGAGCCTGTTGCTCTTTGAACTGGTTAGATCAGTTTTATCTGATGTTCTGTTTGTTTACCGTCTATGTCCCAGGAAACCTGTTTACCGTCTATGTCCCAGGAAACCTGCTTCAGCAGCTGTGAACTGGACAGCATCGGTCTGGGAACACTGGGCTCTCCACTGCTGCAAAAGGTAAAGTCAGTGTTCACCTCCCCAGGCTGCGTGTTAGGAACACACAATGAAAGTAGTCAAATTTGACATAGTACATTTCCTGTTGGACACTGATTAACAGCTGTTTGTTGCTTTAGGAGGAGGCGGCTACAGTCAGACCAGCAACCAGAAGGTAACTTTCACTTTCCTACAGCACCAGGCTGAGAGTAGGAGACACACATATTCTAACTTTGTCCAGGTTAATCTAACATGAACCACCTCTGTCCCCTGCAGGGAGGAGAAGAGGTACTCCTCCCCACACCGACCCTTCTTTTACCGGGTACTACGAGCTGCCTTCCCCCTGCACCTGCTCTTCTTCGTGCTGCTGGTCCTGGCCTGCCTGGTGCCCCTGTCTGAAGAGGACTACAGCTGCACACTGTCCAACAACTTCGCCCGTTCTTTCTACCCAATGCTGCGTTACACCAACGGTCCTCCACCCACGTGAAGCGAGTTCTCCTCACGAGGGGACGGCTGGGAAGAAAGAAACGGACAGTGTCACTGTGAAGGTTCCATCGTGTGAATTTTACTGGTGTATTTTATTTGTTATTTACTGGTTCTGTTGTTGCTATGTGGATTTACCAGTTATTTACTGGTTCTGTTGTTGCTATGTGGATTTACCAGTTAATGTCCCCACCAACACCTTCAACATGTGGTGCAAAGAAAACAAGGTTACATTTATTTTGATATCCATATTTTGTATGTTCACTAGTCTGCAGGATAAAAGACAGTTATCACCAAAGCATCCAGACACTGACCCTTTTTTACCAGCTATTTTTACTGTTTATCACAGCGGGCAGCAACTTACTGACCACACGTTTTGTACAGAAAGAAAAAGTCTGGTTTTGTTGTTTGGTTTAGAAATACTTATCCGTAATTATGACTTTTTAAATTATGGCAGGGACTCATCTGCATCGTTGTAGCCAACAGAACGATTTTAATAGTGTTAATATTTTTGTATATAATGATGGGAAAGAAGTAAGTTATTGCTTTTGTGGCACTGAATGTCACATAGAAAAGCATTTTAAGGATCTATTATCATTTTGTAAATAACCATGACAGAACAATTACTTTTGGCACAAACTTTTGAATAAAAAAAAACATAAATGCACAAGAATTCCAACAAAGGCTGGTGGCTACGATAATAAAATTATATTTTCTTATGATCTATAAACTTTCAAGACAATTGTTTGGAAATGTGGTTTTGAAGATCTTACAAAGATCATCTTCAGATCAAAGCTGCATTAAGTGATTTTGACCACTAGGGGACAGAAAGTCTGGCACAGCCATGACAGTTTAAAAGCTATTTAAGTGTTTTTAGTTAACGTGGTCGCATTTAAAGCCGTTTAGTCACAAATCAAAATCTTTTTACTGGCTAAATGATGCTGGACAACCACGGACACTTTGTTGATTCTGCTTGTTGGAAACTCGTAGCTACGATTTGAAGGTAAAAGCTCTGCAGAGTTCAGCACGTTACAGTTTTCTGTGACATTTGATTGAATGTAATCATAAGAAATGTCACATAATGAAGCTTTACATGTAATTTTGAGTCATTAATTAATATTAATGCAGCAGAAATCATGTCACACTGTCATTTACAATCTCATGCTCCATAAATAATATCTTGAAGAACGTTAAGCTCATAACTTACCCAGTGCTGTGCGAGTTGGTCCCACATGTCAAAATTTGACCCTGCAGGGATCAAGCAACTGTTATTGTAATAGAACAGTGTCATTTATACTGTAACAGACGTGCAGGATTTACCTTAACACCGCTTTAAGATGCTCCTCTTCACCTGACAGACTGAGTAAAACATGAATGTAAGTGATCCTTTGGTCACTAAACGTAGCCGTGTATATGAACAATCAAAGGATTAAATACTGGTAATTTATAATGTTCATATAAATATATATAAAGATAATCCCAGCCTCACTCCTCAGAGGGCCAACACAACAGAAACAAACAAACGTGTGTAAAGGTTGATTTATTTTGTGAACTCTTATTTATGGGATGTATAGTTTGTAACCTTCGATTGACAATAAAGTGTTTGCCATGATTCACTGTTCAGTGTTTACTGTATGAAAGAGCCGACAAGGTCTCACATGAGTCTGTGTTGTGAGCAAACCGCTAAGAGAAAGATTTTCAGCGTCAGATCTGTTTGCATGTGTGTGTTCATGCATGTACAAGCCACAGACATCGGGAAAGAAAGAATAGTGAACATTTGTCTATTAGCAAATAATCTGGCACTGAGGCTGAATTTATACTGGCAGACAAGTGGCACAGCTCAACACATCCAAAAAAAAAAACATCTTAATGGTGAGTTTGGGAAAATTTATTATGTATAAAAACTACGAATTATTGTTAACTTTTTCTGGACCAAACTGACTGTTTTTGCTTCTGACCACCTGGAGGAGTCTGAGGAACCTTCAGAATTTGGTTGCGTGATGTAAAAACGTACTTCTTTACGTATCTGGAGAGTTAGCAGTGTGACTCAGGTATACCGTATTTTTTGCCATATAAGACACACTTTTTCTTCCCCAAAACTGGGGGGGAAAATACGGCGAATGTCCATCTGGGGGTCCGGGCACGGGTGCAAATACGCCCGATACGCCTGCAGCCGTCTACTCACTGTTCTCTCCGTCCACACTGTTCTCACACGGAGTGTCTGAGAGGCGGATCCTGCTGCTCTGTGTCCTGTGCTGCTCGCTCTCTGCCTGTGTCGTGCTGCTGGTCACGCCCCTATGACAGTGGACACGGGGGCCGTGCTAAAATTGTTCTTAAACTGTTGTTAACCTTATACAGTTGATATGAAATATTTTACTACAGTATTTGGTTCAGAATCTTTTAAAATTGGGTGCGTCTTATATGGCGAAAAATACGGTAGGTAATAAATTAACACACAACATGTTGACTTTACCTTTAAGTTATTTGAGTTTAGCTGGTGCTGCTCACAATTTGTTTTTTCCTCACGGTGAGATCGGATCTGTGCCACATCGTACGGTGTAAATTCAGCCGTAGTTTAACCAGATGAACAGAGAAGAAGCTTTTTTTAACAGTCATTATGTTAAAAGGCCACACGCTGCTGCTTCTTCACCCGACTGACACTTGTAGTTTGTACAAAGAGCGTAGAAAAATCCTGGATGGATAGGCACCGATTAAAACACAGAAGTACACAGTAGTAGTGAAAGAGAACAAACACCACAGTGTGACAGGAAACTGTCCTGACTAACAACGCTTATGGAAATGTTATCCGTGTTGACTACATGCACCTTTTTAAGTCACTGAACGGTTTGTTCTGGGTGTTACACCAAGGTGAGAAAAGAAATACAAATAGTGCATATCAAAAAAAAAGAGCACAAACTGACTGCTGGAGGTCGAGCGATGTTCTCAGGAACACCTACTGTAGTGCACATTCACAAGAAATATTTACGTTCACAATAAACATTCGATCAAAAATGTGTTTTTTTCCAAAGACTAAAAACATCAGCAATAGGAAAAAAACTTTACCTCACAATAGCATGTTTTCTTAAAAAAAAAAAAAAATGCATTTCCGTTTCCTTTTCTCGATCTTTGGGGGACGGAAAAGATTCAGTTTTAGTTTTGTCTCCCCTCCCAGGCGGCTTCTAAGACAACTCGATCAGAGATGATGTAGTTTGTTGGTCCCACAGAGGGTACAGGATCCTCCGTGTCCAGACACCACTGCTCCGAATGAATGTAACTGCAGGGAAACATTAGATGTTGTGTTGAACGGGAATGAGATGGATGAAGAAGCATAAGAACATAACCCCTCAACTGACTTCCCCTCGTTGCCTCTTTCATTTCCTTCCTTCATTTCTTTCATATGTCCTTGTTCTTTTTTTTTTTTTATGTCCTAGCAAATCTTCCTTCACAAACTGATTAAAAATACCTTCAGAGAGGATCCAGGTTTTCAGGATCTTACCCGTTGTTTTCCATGTGAGCCGCCAACAAATTTGGTGATGGAGGTGTGGACTGTAGGGACGGAGGCTGCAGGTGTCTGTCCAGGATCGCGGCTTCAATGGGCCCGTGTGGAGGCACGGCGGCGCGGTCAGAGGGGCTGTGGTCCTGGTCGGGCTGCAGGTGATACGGAGGCGGGGGGTGATGGTGGCGATCGGAGTATGTGTCTGAACTCGGTGAGGATGACGTCTGGCTGCCGTTGCTGGACATGTTGGCGTCCAGCATCTCCAGAAGGAGATCGTAGACCAGCACCACGTTCTTCCTCTTCATCGTGGACAGATGATCCATGCCTTTGTTACTGCAGAGAGAAGAACGTGACACAGCACAGACCAGTCACAGGCACCGATTATGAAGTGATTTAGGAGCTTCAATAGTTGTTTTTATGTTAATCAGCTGGTTTCCTTTAGTAAAGCCAAGTTTAAACCCAGCTGCAAACAAAATGTATAGTTACATCTTTTTCTTCAACTTTTTTTTTTTTGTTTTAAGATTATTTTTTGGTATTTCAGCTTTTATTTTGGAGAGTTTACAGTGGAGACCGACAGGAACCATGGGGAGAGAGGGAGAAAGTGTGACATGAAACAAAGGTTCTCAGCTGGACTTGTTATGTAGCATGTGTAATATGCATTAGACTTCAAGTGTGTGCTCTTAATTTAAAAGCACTTTCCACTGTGTATACGCATGTAAAAGCCAACTATGTCACACACATGTTGTCTCGGTCCGTACCTGACGTGGCGGATGTGTGAGAGCAGCATGGTGAGGTGGCCGAGACGCAGAGTCTGCTGCTGCGTGGAAAGACCCAGTTTGGAAATGGCCCAGACCAAAGCATCGATCACCGAATCCAGCAGACGCAGCAGCTTGTTCCTGCTCTCCATCTCCTCTGGAGTCTGAGGGGAGCTCGTACACAAATCTGAAAGAGACAGCACAGCGACGTTTTGGCACCGGAGACGACACAAATCTGAATGTTTTCAGGACGAGATCAAGAATTTCTCTTCCAGATGTTGTCAGAGTTTGTCAGTGCATTTAATTGTTTCCTCTACAGTTACACTTCACTACACTACAGTTGCAATTCTCATCAGCAGTGAAACTTACAAGTTCAGTTACTGAAATCAAACAGGTTCAACCTCTGGGTGTTTAGGGTTTTATTTAAAAGTAAATTTAACTGAAAATGACAGACGGAGAAACTGGAGGAAAACACCAGGTGACATCAAAATATCAGGTTCACAGCTCTGCAGCCAAAGGATTCGAAATATTACAAGTAATAGATTTTAACTAGGGTTAGATAAACAGATGGATGGATTTGCCAATATCACCATCATTTGATTCCACTGGTAAAGAAAAATATATCATATCTAATCTTATTATCTTTGTGTGAAACTTTTTGATCGTGCATGTGAAAAAAACGTTGATATCGAACATGCACAGAAGCTGCAGAGCATCACTTCTGATGTGCAGGACACAAAGTGCTGAACAAGAAGCAGGTTTCTCATTTTCCAAGGGGGGAAAAAATCCAAGTTTCTTTTAATTAAAACAGTAATTCCCACTTGTAAACACCTGGATGTCCGGCTCAGAGACTCCTGACAGAGCCGCGCGGGACATTCTAGATTAAACACAGGGGGGGCAAAGAGAGGTGAAGCTGTAAATCTCCCCATCCGCCCAACACCACAACACAGGGTGGGCTGTTGAGCAACGTTCCATCTGTCCAAAATCTTCTCTCCGTTCGTTTGACTTCTGAGACTCGATTTCACTTCTTGCACAATTTCTTCTTCTTCTTTTTCCACCACAGCTGCAGCAGAGCAGAGTCTGGCAGACGACCTTGTGCGTGTGTGTGTGCGTGCGTGTGTAGAGACTTTGTTAAACTCTGAGAGCTCGATCGCATCAATGAAACATGTACCGCGTTTGCTGGAGGTGCTGGGTGACGGGGCACGGGGAGAGGACACGTTGACCGCTGGGGACACGTCAAGTTAAAAACCAACCATGTTCACAGTGATCCAGAACCTTCTACAAATCCAACGTCTGTGGGAGGATCAATAAGAATAGTCCAGTGTAATGTAGCCCCGGTGTTTAATGCTTACAAAGGTTTTTATTCCTCTGGAAAATGGACAATTTCTAGAAACAGTAAATCAGTAAACGTTAGAAAGTTAAAGGCAGTGAGACGGTTTGCATCTCTGCATGAATTATTTCATAACAGTAAACATTCAGATGCTTTAAATGTGTATCTACACTCACATCTGAATGAAAACACACAACGTTAAACTGTCATTTGCTGGGGGCATAAAATGAATTCTACATAACCTCGGTGAGTCGGACTAATGACCAGCGCGTTGTTATTAGAGTCCAGATGTGAACTTGTAGAGGTAGAAGCAGCAGGTGATAACTACTCCTTTCATTAACTTGGTTACGGTGACACAACACGAGACACTAACAGTAATTTATGTTGAAGTATTAAAAGCACCACAGGTTGGGTTCTGAGAGCCGGTGACGTCTTGGATCTGGTTCCAGTTTGGTTAAAAACAAAATAAATAAAGGTCTAATCTAACCATTTATCTCCCCTCACAGACGTGCAGTAAACATCTGATACAGGTAGCGTGCGTCTCGTTTTATCTGTTCCCTGTGGTCTTGATAAAGTGTTCTGTGCAGCTGGAGTTTTTATGAGGGACAACAAACAATCTGTTGTAAACGGCCGTGTGTTTGCAGAGTTTCAGAGAGGACGAGTCTTGCAGCAACACATCGTCAACAATCTTAAACTTCTTACATTTTTTGTTTGCTTACTTTGAAAGAGTCCTGCTCATGAAGGAATTTCACAATAAAAGGACTGAAGATATCCATCCTCTTAACATCAGATGAACTTTGGACTAGAAGGAAGTCTGGATTTTGTCTGTGGGCCAGTAGAACATGAAGAACGACTACTGATTTAAGACAAACCGATTCATACGCCATGCTTTAATCACGTCATCACTCTTTCTGACCCACTAAGATGAACTGATGCGTTAAAGTTGTGCAACGCACGAGCATGAACCCTTCCACACAGTCATTATTTACACTGAAAACCAATGTTCCACAGTCAAGAGCTGAAACTTTAAATGTAATTCTAGTTTTAGAAACTGGAGATAAACATACTGGGACACTGCACTGAGTTGTGTTTTGTGATTCTAAGTAGGTTTAATGGTTATTATTTAGAGACTGAAACATTTGGCGAGGGTGAATCTAAGGTAACAAATGTTCATTGATAAAATATTTTCAGGTGTACAGAACCAGAACCCAGAGGGACAAACTTATCGGACGCTAAAACTCTCTGAAGCATCAGTAGCAGCTCTTCGTCTTCAGAGAGAATAAAGTGAAGGCGTCACCAGAACTCACTGGAGTTGAGGAGGATCATGGCCTTTAGACAGACGTACTCCTCCCGCTGAAGCTTCAGTTCACGAAACCGAGAGGTGGCTGCCAGCAGCATGTCGAATATTTCCATGATGCCCTCCACACACTGTCCCTCCTCCCTAAACACACACACACACACACACACACACACACACACACACACACACACACACACACACACACACACACACACA
>JAUYWH010000014.1:1721973-1735733 GCA_034779795.1 Ctenopoma multispine
ACACACACACACACACACACACACACACACACACACACACACACACACACACACACACACACACACACACAGAGGAGAGGGTGGCAGAAATTAACATTAAAGAAGAAACTCAAAGAGTATAAAAACAAAGAGGGCGGAGAGAGAGTGGGAACAGCAGTGAGATCACAGAAGAGAAATATGAGGAAAGTGGGAAAAGAGAGAAATGTTGAATAAGGACGATACAAGAAGACAAAGGAACAACAGACACAAAAAAACGAAGTGAAAGAGACGTAAGAGAAAAGGACAAGGAAAAGAAAAGGAGCAGCTGACAAATCTGAATAATCATTTTGTTATATATATTTTGTTATGTTAATATGTACATGTATGTAAAATATAATCTAAATAAAATAAATGAGCTTTTATTAATTACTGTTGTCTGATAATTGAATCACCATCTCACTGAAGCGGAGGAGAGAAGACTGAGCTCGTAGCGTCTCCAGCTTCCCGGTGAGGAGGCGTGTTACACGCTCGCTAACACGGCAGCTTTTTACTTCACACGCAGCGCTGACGAAATGAACCCGATGCTGCTGCTGCTGTTATTTTGATTGTAACAACACATCAAAGATGCAAAATTACCTCAGAGGATCTGGATCCGACCACGTGCTAACACCACAACGTAAATTTATGCAGTGAACTGCAGAGGGATGAACCACCTCGTATCTGCTCCCACCACTACACTCAAAGTGTTGATTGGCTGTAGAAACATGAATTGGTCCTGTTATCGTCTATAACTTCACGCCTCTGACTTAAAATCTGCTTTGAGACACCAACCAGCCAACAGCTTCCGACACGTTTCCCCTCACAGAGAAGGAGGAACAACCCACAACGTTAATTAAATGAAATCCTGACGAAAAGCTTCGACTAGAAACAGAATATTTGAGCCTTTTGTTGAGAGTGGATGGATTTGCATCCAGGATGTTTTTCTGGACTCTCCAAGGAAAAAAGGCGGCTGCAGGCCAACAGAGACCCCTCCAGAGAGAAACATAAGGCTGTGTTGTGAAAACACATCAAGGTTAAGCTAAGCCTATAGTGATAGTTTCCGTGGCAGTGGGGGAAAGAAAGGTCAAACTCACTCAGCCCACCAGTCAGGAAGACTCCAGTGTCCGCTCTCTCTCTTCTCTCTCTCTCTGCTCTCAAGGATGAAGCTGCATTATTCTGTTTTTCCTTTTTAAAAAACAAACCATTAACATCTATTTCTGTTCTTGGTCAGTGTTGCACTTGGTGACGGGATCTTTCATTAGCACATTGCAGGACACGTGGACGAACTGATGTGAGCGGGCTTTTATACTTCACCGTGTGAATGGCTGGAACAAGAACAAAGCCAACAGTGTCCGATGAGTTAATGGTAAATTTATCTGTTTAATTCTGATTTGTGCTTCTGGGAAACTGAAACTTCAGTCAGGGAGTATGATCATATTCACTAGTTTATCTTCTCCACACACAATCTGAAGCTGACCTCCTGACATCATTCTACCGCACTGCAAACACCAGAAAGAACATGTTCACCTTTGATTAACCACTGGTACCGCTGACAAGTGGCAGGAGTACGTCTGCTCCATCGAGAATCTGCTGCCAAGTGATGAAGCGGTGTTAGAGTGAGTGAAGGGTGAAGGGCAGAGCGACTTCAAAATAAACACAAAACTTCAACCGAGTAAAGAGAACGTCAAGTAAAAGTACTCACATCACTGTGCAGCAGAGATTTACAGTTTTTACATTTCATGCACTAATGAGCTCATTTCATACTTTTTTAACCTATTTTCTAAAACGACGATTTATTTACTGCACGTGTTCAATAACTACACTGTTACATGAAGATGTAGAAGTAAAGATATGAAACTGTTAGGAGAGCCCAAACAAAGAGTAAATGACAAAATAAAAGAACTACAGTGAAGTAGCTTAATAAAACTACCACAAAACTACAAAGTAATCGAGTAAATGTACTTTGTTACTGTGCATCACTGCTCCACTCTCTGCTACTGTAATTGATTCATGACGGAAAGAAACTCACATAGTGAAGAAACTGCTTCTTATTCAGCGTCAAGCTACAGGTAAAGAATTCACCTCATCCTGTAGGTTTTTCACAATAAAAGCTTTACTGGAACGTGAAACACTTCACGACAAAGAGCAGATCAGAACACAGAGAGCTTCAGTAATCTGATAGTTACTCTTATGGGAGACGAGGTTTAACAGGAACAAAGGTAGTTAGAAACGGCTTCAGCTCAGGTACACAACTCAAAGCTTTGACTCATCTTTGACAATTTACAGTATGTTTGTTGTTTAGAAAAGTGAGACAACTGAAACCAGAACACACAGTTAAGGGGTTAAACGAGTGAACACGAGTGAGCAACACTTTCTGCAGCCAAAAGTTAAGAGGCCTTCGCATGTGGGAGTACAAAACAAAATACTTTGCCAAGAGCCCAGACCACGAAAACATTACTCGGTAATGACACATGTTCATCCAGAATGAATGTTTGTAACTTCAGAACCAGCTGATGGAGGAAAAGCTTATTTCTCACCTGTTGAGTCTGAAGTCAGGAGAGAAGATGAGTTTTCCAGGATGGTCCACTGATCTCCACATCAGGCCCAGCATCAGGATCTCCAGCCAGCAGCACTTCAGCAGGTGGATCTGGTCTGCTAGACTCAGCTCTATGAAGCCTGAGGACACAGCCAAATGTAGACTAGTATCAGAGTGGAAGTGAAGGGGCTCTGCTCTCCGTAATCCCACTCGATTCAGAAGCATTTTAAGCTACAATGTGAGGGACACATCATTCTGAGGCACAACTTACTGAATTTCACTTTGGGCGATACGAACCGTGAGAAAATAATAAAAACCATCCTGTCACGGCCTTTTCCACACACAGAAACACAAAACAGTAGAATGAGTGTTTGTGATGACACCAGTCACGTGAGAGACGCCACTGAAGAGGTTCACCTCAAAAACTGTTTTTTAAATCTTACCTGGGATCTTTTTGGCCCAGCTAATCATTAGGACCAGTTCTTTGTCTGCCAGGTTGGTGAGGGACATCATCATGCTGGTCTCGGTGAAGGGCTTCTTCAGGTCCTCCATCAGATAGATCTCTGGAGGTTCTGCCTCCATGATGCGAGAGATGAATTCCTCCGGGCTCATGGACGAGTGGTGTACGTGCTTCGAGTGAGAGATGGGGGCAAGAGGCGGCTCCAGGTGGAGATGGCGCTGACCTCGAGAACCCAGCCCCACCCTAACCAAACCCCTGCCTGCTGAATCCCGACTCTGGAGTCCACCACGACGGTGCCTGGCTCCTCGGTAGCTACAGCGCTCACGTCTCACGCCTGGTGAAACAAGACAAAGAGAGAAAAGCACCGTGACACGTGCAGCTATTTAGATCCAGCTGGATGAATCTATAAACTGTAGGTACCACAAGTTAACGGTAAACAACCTACCACACTTCATCATGCCCACTTCGTAGCATTTCCGTAGGCGGCAGGCCTGGCAGCTTTTACGCCGATTCTTGTCGATAGTGCATTGATTTGTGGCGGGGCAGATGTAGTCGTTGTGTCCTGGTTAAAAAGCAAAACCAACAGAAGAATAATTTAAGTGCATTGGGGAAAAGGAAAAACTGAAAATCTCCAGACTAGAAGAATCATACCTTGAATACTCCTCTTAAAAAAAGCCTTGCAGCCTTCGCAGGACCAGACCCCATAGTGATACCCAGAGGCGTAGTCGTGACACACGGCGCAGAAGTGCATGTCGGCTTTCCCTGCTGCAGATGAGCACGAGGAGGAGTTCACTCCCTCCCCCCCTTCCTCTGATCTCTTGCGCAGCAGCTTGTTACAGTTGATGATGGAGCTGCAGGACGAAACAGACTTTGTGAGAAGGGACAACTTGACATTCAGAACGTTAGCCTGTCATTCACCTGCCATTAGTCCTCCAACAGGTAGTTTGTTCCTGAAAATGTCTCCACAACCATATTTCAGACAACTGGAAAATTGCATCAGAAATCTGACAGCATTCATCTCTGAAACATAATGGTATATAAATCGAAGCCAACCAGAGAGCTGGTAGCACAGGTAATTACTAAATACACAGCGTAACAACAGAGAATACAGTATCTCTGAAAACGGTTGTAGGGTGAGAGTAGATCTGTCCAGTATTAGCGCTACTGTGGAGCTTTTACTACTCCGTGTCACAGAATAAGAACAACGGATATCCCTTTGGGGAAATTCTTGTGGACAGGCCGACCCACTGAGGTGGGGTTCGGGGTTCAGGGTTTCACATTGTCACAGTGTCACAGACACTTCGAGGGGTATTGGAAGGGGGACTGGGAAGAGAAGCACCAACCCGGAGGTTCATAGACAACTACCCTACAAACTGTGGACCTGGCTGTAGACTACATCACTGATGTGAAATGACTACTTTTACTTTTGGTATTTCCAACAACATATCACTTTATGTTCAGCATCAAAATGAATCAAAAAATGATTAAAGTGATGACATTTTTAATAGACGTCTGCATTAAATAGTAACTCAGTAATCCCACCTGCTGGGGTTCATGCTGTGGTTTTTGGGCTCCAGCCAGGTTACATGTGGGCTGGGTTCATTGTAGACGAGAGGCTGAGGGCACCGCAGACTCAGCGAAGGCACGTTGGTGTGGCTGTGGTGGGATGACCAAAAAGCTGGGGGGCTGAGGGGGGGGCACAGAGTTGACTGACTGTCGGAGATGGGCGGTCTGGCGTAGCTCAGCACAGGCGGGCTGTAGAAGTTAAGAGGCGCGTGTCCGTGGTTGTACTCGTGGCCACTGTCCGTGTAGGGAGAGGGAATGCAGACTGTGTGGTTGTCCATGCCCAGTGGAGGGCTGTATACAGTGGGCAGGATTCCTGGGGAGCTCTGCCTCTCTGAGGCTTTACTGGAATCCACCTCCTGAAGCTGAAGTAGTGATAACGGGTCAGGATCCAGCTCTGGGGAGGACGCCATGTCAGGTGCAACTGACTGTTTATGCTGACAACGATGATGCCTCTCGTTTCTCTATCACATGTTGTACTGCAGACCAGTCCTGTAGCAGAGGAGGATGAAACAACACAACAATAACTGAGTTCCCACTGGCTCTGTAACAACTCGTCTATCACTTTAAGAGTGAAAACACAGTTAAAGTGAGGCTTTATTTGGGTTAATGTGAAAGGGTCTTAACTACATGTTGGAGAACTAATAGGAAAATGAAAGTGTCATGTTAAAAGTCACACTGTGTCAAGTAAGAAATGTTAGAAACTCATAAGGTCACTGTGGTAAACAGTACTGTATACTGGGGACTTGAGCACGTTAGGAAGCTGACGCGTGGCTGTAGTGCAGTAGTACTAAGTACAAAAACGTGTAGTAACGTGCCTCCATGACCTGGTCAAAACGACCTCTCAGTACAAAGATTAGAGGGGTGCAGAAATACTTTCTCACTGCCATCCTGTCTGCATCCTCAAAAAGTATTTTTGCATCTGCATGTGATGGAAACACTTTTGCACAGGATGAATCTAACCATTATTGGCAGACAATACAACGCCACAGCTCTTTTCTTCATCAAGAAATGGTACCATGACCTGTTTTTCTGACTCAGTATCAATAAATAAACATGAAGGCCCGACTTTAGAGTTCAGTGCTGCAGTGGAGACGTTAAAAACAAACTAAACTGATATTGTTCTTACTGAGAAATTATCTAGAGACAATGATGTAATGATTTTTTCCAACACACATCTTTCTGTTTTCAAACATAAAACATTTCTTACAGGATTTTCTACACACACAAAGAAGCTGGTTATTTTTTTATTTAGTTCCTAGGCGGAGGCTCATTAGTTCCTGGGTCGGGGGCCTGAAATCGCTCACTCACTATCAGATTTCAAAATGACTACTTGAGGCGTTTTGCGTAAAGTAACGAATGACAGTGACATTCAAAGATGTCACAGAATCTGTTGTCAGTAGATTCATTCAGCATATGCACCTTCTCTCTGTAAAACACTGAGCTTAGTGAACAAGGTCAAATGATAAAAAAAAAAAAACAGCTTTGTTGCTGTGCCAAAGGTCCGAAGACCATAACCGCTCTGTATTTATTACCAGTGGACTAGTATTTAATCTATGAATGTTTGTTCCAGAGACAGAATACAAAAGCTTGATCCGCCTGCCTATTAAACACTGCAACCAAACTGAGCCAGAGGAGCCATGAGCTGGTTAATCAGTGTCAGCATCAACAGCACAGCGACCAGGAGCTCTACACACTGAAGCTCACACACCAGTTGCATTCAGGAAACATCCAGCTAACGTGTGTGGGATGTTTAGAGGCCGTTTTAGGAGAATTTTTGTCTTTACTGAGAGAGGAAATTCTTGAGGAAGCTAGAAGTATGGTGGCTCGTACTAGAGATGAGCGACCACAAAAGATGCATCAGTATATAAACAGTCAACATATTTAATGTGTTTCTATTGTGCAGCATTTATATAACAACAAACAGGATGAAATTTTCCTTATCAAGTTGTTAGAACAGACCAGGGCACCAATCAGATGGCAGATGACCACACAGCTGAGCCTGGTTCTCTCCATTGTTACCCAGAGCTGCCCAGTTTAGCCTGTTGGGTTTTCTGTATAATAAAACTGTATATAGTTACACAAACTGCTGATGTGAGGAGAAGAGACCGGTTCAGTCAGCAGGACATTTGCCTAATCCCTCAAATCGCTCCTCTCAGTGAAGCACTTTCAGTTTCAGGATTAAAGTCTGGGAAACATCATCTAGGAACACCTGAGCGCAACGAGAAACCTGCAGTAACCCCAAACCGTCAGGCTGCACACCCAGCAGAAACAAAGCAACATGGCATAGACCAACAATCACCAGCTTTAAGATGCATTTATTGCATGAATCCATTTCAGCGCTCGCATTAACCCCGTTTCTGGCGTCAGACAGGCTCTGATAAACCAGCCACTCAGCAACAAACAGCAGACAGACACAACTAAGAGAAACGAACGTGATGATATTTGTTAATGTTTCTTTTTTTTAAACAAATACAAGATGAACTTTCATTGATTTTCAAGTTTTTCATTGAGGAAAATAAGTGACTAAAATCAAGTTTCATGAAAACAAATCTCTATAACTTATTAACAAAAAAGGACACAAATGTTTTTATTCCAAACTATGGCATAACAGTAATGTGCTTTCACTGGTTGGAACATTTCTCTTCCTGCACGTCAGTCATTCCTGAACTCTGTTTAAACACAACACATTGTTGTAAACAACTACTTTATATCAGTCACTGGAAAACAGGAGTAGAGGGTGGATACCCAAGACAAACGCGAAGGTGGCGTCAGGGCCCTCAGGTTCAGGTGGGTTCAGACAGAAATTTAGAAATCGTTTCTGGTCACATATGTGGACAACATGAACCCACACGTCTCATTTAGTCTAAATTAAAGTGCTGTTAAAAATGAAAAAGAATTCAAGTTTGCTGATGAGGGGCCTCTGTACATCTATTTATTTCATTAAATGTCCTCACCTGTTTTTAACACTTTCTGCTTACAGAATTATTTAAAGCTATTTGAAGGTTTACAAAACGATTATTTTCAGTCTGGACTAAAATTAGAATAAAATGTTCACAGTATTTTTGATAACTAATCTTCTGATGACATAAAAAACAACTAAAAATGTTTTTTTGACAAGGACAAAACTAAAATGTCTAGATCTGGTTGAATAAATATGTGACTAAAGGTTTACTAAATATGACAAACTTTAGATTGTGGACTAAGACTAAATATAAAAATTGCTGACAAAGCACTTCTTCAAACCACCACACACTTTATCTCTGTACTGTCAACAGCCAGTGGGCCAGAGTGGAATAAACTTTGCCCAACTTCCATCTATTTCTGTTCTCAACAGTCAATACATTCAGTTAAATTATACTTTCTTTAAAGTCAAACCCAACTTTGCATTTCAGATGTGTCACCTTTACCTGGATTTGATATCAAATCTCGCAAACAAACAAACCACAAACAAAAAAAAAACAACCCACAATAACACAATTCATCGCAAACACAACACCGCACATTGAAATCATGCGAGAATGTTTTGTGTCCACTTCCAAGGTTTAGATTGCTGAGCTGTTGTGAGTGACTGTGTTAACTGGCAGTTAAACCGGCACAGATACGCACAATGAAAATGTTATTGTGTCCATGAAAACTGAACGTCGAGAGCTAAACACAACCGGATCAATGTCTATAAAGAACATCACAACAGCAGGGGTGAATTCTCCTCTTGTAAAAACTGTTATAGAGACACAGTATTATGAGTAATTATAGTACATTCTGGTTGACATTTCAAACTTCATCGTCTCAGTCTTGCAAGACTGGGGCGCACGCATCAGGCCTAATGTGTGATATTAAACAGTTAACAAGTCACAAACTAAAAAGCTGCATAATCCACTGAAAGATTAAACATCTCACTTACTTCTTCAGGCTCTGTGACTCAACAGTTTGGCTTTTACCCCTCGAATATGCAGAAAGCTGTTTTGTCAGAAGCTTGAGCTTTGGACAGACTGCTGCTCATGGCAGCCTTCCATTGTAAACCAGCAGGCAGGCAACAAGGGGTCAAAGGACACTGTCATAATGCAACTCTGTCTTTTATTCCACTGTTTAATTTGCATGACCTGGTCGTTCTGGTTGCTGGACCTAAAACATAAGAGCAATTTAAATACACAGACAGTTCTGTGAATTAAAAGAGATCAAACTGTTTCTTGAAGACGACCACTAGAGACTTATTTTTAATGGACACCATTTCCTCTTATTTCATGCAAACTTTCCTCATAATTTAATGACTTGCTGGTAAGAATCTCGGTCAACTATGAGGACATAGCAGAAACGTTAAGTGTTCCACTGAAGAACTAGGAAAGTATGAGGGAAACCCGCTGTGAAGCAACAAGTGAAAAACTTCATGCTATAAACATCACACACTCATGTTTCTGTACAACTTCCACAAACTGGAAATGGAAATTAGATTTTCTATCTCATTTTTCAGATGGAAAAAACAGGAGCTGTCAAACAAAGCTTCAGAAATTTTTACCTTTACCTTTAGCACAGCCCTTACAAGTACTAATTTAATCAGACCTTGTGTTTTGTTTTGTTTTTTTGGTGAAGGATTTGATTAAGTCACCAGCTACTTGAAAAATTGGAAGATTTTATTGAATTTAGGGGACTTGAGATGCTGGTAGCAGGTGGCGGTTCCACAGGAGGCTGTAGATGTTTGTGTGTCACAGTTTTGGTTCCAGATATTACATCCTTAATAAATGGAGGTTAAATGCTGATATTTTTAACATGTACAGTACACAGTGTTTCACCTTGAGTAAAGAATTTGAAGTGGTACTTCTACTTGCAGTGAAGCACTTATGGGGAAGTACTTGTAATTACTTGGGTATCGCGTTTGCACACTTGTACAACATATAGTGTCAGTGAGGAACTCTGTGGCCTTGTACCAGCTCACTAACTGTACACTGGGATACAACAGTATGTGAAAAAACAGACACACACACACAGCATGACAGGTCAAAGGTCTGTGTGCCACCTGGAAACATCATCGCCACTGAGGGAGAACTACAAAACATTAATCTAGCAATCTTTGAAATCTTATTTCAAGTGTTTCACCTGACAGTGGAGAACATTTCAGCTTCAAAGCACATATCTGAAAATATAATTAAATACCGTTCATCACCCTGGAGGCCTTCTTCTTCTGGTGAAAAACCTACTTGCACATAAACAGTTGTCATTTCATTGTGAGGTTTGACAGAAGAGTTCTTGCTATTTTTAATTGTTTGCAGTGTAACAATAAGCTAAAGCACCTGCTGCCAGTGAAGTCAGTGAAGCACGTACCCACGGCAGAAAAACAAACACTCAAATGGTATTTCTAGTTCCTCAAAATAATGCTTCCTACTGTAACATTCTCACCTTATGTCTTCATTTCTTGTTTTGCCAGAAAATCGACATATTTTTGGCAGTTTTGTTTAAAAATTAATTCATGATCCACTGAATAAAAAAAAAGTTTCCTGTTTATTACCAATCAAATAACTAATCGTTTCAGTTCTAACAACCACATTGCACCCTTTGAAACATCTTTTATATCGTTCACAGACATAACCTCAACGTACCTTTGGCCTATTTGGCTGGTGGTAACTGCTGCAAAGAATTTGCCTACAAACTTATTAACTGATCTTTTGCTACTCGTGTTCTGGGCAAAGACGACTGAGCGGCACATATAAATCAGTAAAAAAAAAAAAGATGTGGATTTAGGTCAGATTTCAACATTTGGACCTAAAATGTTGAAATATATTTGCAACATTGCGATTCATGAATGAATGTGCCGGACAAAACCTGGAACCCACTGCAGAGTCCAGTAAAGGAACCGAAGAGTCCATCTGACACTGTTCCCACTGGGAGAAAAAAAAAAAAAAAAAGTGTTCTACTCTTAATAAAGGCCACTCACCCCCTGTGTCTCAGAACATTTAAGCAACAACAGATACGGTCAAAGTCTGTGCACACAAAACACTTCCATCTACAAAGGAGAGCTTCGTGTTTTAACATTGAATCAGCAACAAGGAAAATCCTGAGACCTGAACGTGACTGAAAATACAATCTTTCTCCAGAGTGGATAGTTGGCAGGCCAGTTTATTAAATTGTGTTTATTTCTTGCGAAGAAAAGGAGCCCAGATCCATCTCGCCTCAGAACAAGGCTCCCAGCCAGAAGCACATACCGGAACACAAAGACCCCCAGCGAAACCATTAGACAGCTTCTATTCCTCCATTCTCTGGGCTTCACAAAGCCAACAAGGAGCTGCTGCAGCAGAAGAGCTTAGTCTGAATCGAAGAGGTCAACAGATTACATGGGCGCAGGAAGAGAGGGACGGAGCAGTTTCCAGCTCACAGAGGAGCTTCAGCAGCATAGACAGGCTGATTACAGCATCAGGACTTGGAGTCATTTTACCTGTCACCTGTCATTACTGCTCCAAAGGTTTCCTGCCAGTACTGTGCTCCAAGAAATATACTGCAAGTTAGGAAGTCGGCCCTTCATCCAAATACCACGATATGGTTTTGTAAAATACTGGGTATTATTATATTACAAGATTAAAAGACTTTGCCGTGTGCAGGTTTTCGAACATGAAAATATTACATCAAACTCACTGTGACACACAAATAAATTCTAAGAAATGACAACTTTAGGTAAGATGGATGGAGAGTAATAATGAGTAAAAAGGACACAATTTCTATTTCAGCTTCAGAGTGTCATGACATTTTGGACAGTAAAAAGACAAAGCTGAGACCAAATCGACCAGTGTTATTTTACAGCGTGTGATTAGTTCATCTCCTGGTTCAGGACTAGTGCACTTACAATACATGAGTAGTATGGACATATAGAGCAGCTTCTGAAAGTATTTATACCACTTCACCTTTTGCATATGTACTCCCAAGAACCCACAAGGACAAATGCATGAAAAACTGATTTGTACCACTGACTGTGGTTCCTAAACACTCGAACATTGCATCAGGAATAAAAAAAAAAAAAAAAAAAACTTTCTTTGTCCCTTCCTTCCTCCCCACTCGTCTGTGAGTGAGGAAAACGGAGGACAAGACTGATCCTCAGAGTCAGATGATCGAGGACTGAAGGAGACTGGAAGCTAGATGAGGTTATTTAACTCGTCCATCCATCAGGCTGTGGTTACATCAGTGTACTGCTGCACCACCTGGATGTTTAGGTTTAAGAGAACCATTGTTCTTCAAAGCCAAGTAAAACTCCATGTCCTTATTCTTCAATATAATCTGTGTATGTTTTCTCGTAGGGACATCCCCTGTCTCTTGTGGTGGAGTCCAGGCTAAATCTTTGCAACAGGTATTCACTAGCCTGAAACAAGCTACTGATGATGATGTAGCTCAGTTTAAATCACAGACCAAACAAACACTGCAACAAAATATTTTCAACATCAATGAAAGCTAATAACCAGAAAACCAGAACCAGAAGTGTCAACAATCAGCAGCAGCAGGACAGTTATCACACCGTAAGAGGCACAGCAGTGTTTTAATCACATCAATTAACAGTAACAGTTGTTTTTGTCTAAAAATCATAAACGTCTAAAACACATTAAAATGCATTGGCAAAAACTTTCAACGCATCACCGTTTATATAGTTTTGTGGGAATGTGTCTCATGTCGCTGCTGTGGTTGAAGTAATTTTTACACCGTGTGCACCAGCAGCTCTATAAAAAATGAACAGTGAAGAACAAATTAGTTTATGACACGGCTTCTAGAGGCTGAATTTCAAATTAAAGTTTACCACAGTATCTTAACTTCAGCTCCTTCAACACAAAACCTGCTGCTCCACGAGACATTTTTCACCAGGCGTTTCACCCGACAGCCACACAGAGCACAGACACCACACACATGCAGGCCACAACTCATGACACCATCAGCTTATCAAAACGTTCCACTATAGTTACTCACAAGCCCCGAGATACAATGAAAGGGAAACTTCATGAAGATTTAGCTGCTGCAGTTGGTCAAATCGCGTCTTTCAAAGCTAATTTTAGTCTGTTTTAGTGCAGAATTCTCTCTTTAGTTACTATATCACACAAAAGCTCAACAAAGAAAACGCAAGTTAGGAAATGTATCCTAAAAAGACATATCCCCAGACTATATCCCATAAGCTGCAGCTGAACACAGGAAGATGTGTACAAGTTCACTACAACAGTTCTATGTTGCTACTGAGACCTGGAGCACATCTGTAGTTAGGAGAAGTTCAGCCACTGGAGGTCAGCAGAAAAAAAACAAAACACAAGACACACACACACGCGCAAAAGACCGGCTCTTCAATTTTCAGCAGTCGTGTGGTAAAAGCTCCCACCTGGTCAAACAAGCACTGATATGAACCAAACTGTATTTACACCCTGCAGCTACACACAGAGCGCTACAACACGACAAGCTGCTCACAGCGCTGCTTTTCAACTTCTGCAGCCACATTTTAGTCACACTTTGTTCTCGGGTATCTTAGGTGATGGATGACCTGCATTTTGGGGGCGGGCTGAGGGGCTGGTGGAGTACTGATCTGTGATTGCTAGGCAGCGTGACCTTGACAAGTTTTCAGCGCCAGCCGGTGGAATGTTTTTCAACGTGGGCGAAACCCGGAGAATGGAAAGGGGATGTCCTTAAAATACAACTTATTTCTGGTAAGGACAGGACTTCCCTCTGTCCTCCCAAACCCTCCCCACACACATATACATCTGTCTCCCCCACAGTGCAGTTATTCATGAGTGGAAAAGGAATCTAGTATTTACAGTAACATCCAGATTATCATTACAGCATGAGCAGACTCAAGGCTACAGAGAGGAGGTTGCCAGGCTCACATCCTCACTGATTTCCACTGCAGAGCCAAGAGAACAGGAGCAGATAGACGCGGTATTGTTGATGCGATAAAATAATTACCAATGGCGTCAAGAGATTAGAGTGGAAACCAAATGTCCCTTACAAAAAAAAAAAAAAAAGTAATGAACAGCATTTGCAGAGAAACCGTGGATTACTGCAGAAGTGCGTGCACCTCTGAGGTCCCGAGACTCTGTCTTCAAAGCGGGTGACAAGGTGGCCCTTAGAAGAGCAAGGGCCGAACTTTCTCGGACCATTAGAGATGCGAAGCGCGCACACGCCCAGAGAATCCACAACCACTTCATAGACAGTGGAGACACACGGCGCATG
>JAUYWH010000014.1:1735833-1746957 GCA_034779795.1 Ctenopoma multispine
GTCCTGGAGGAACGTTGTTTCGCTTCACTGTGTACTAACGGTATATGGTTGAAGTGACAATAAAGCTTGAACCTTGACGTGAAGGAACAAAGTTAAAAAGTCCATTAAAGCCACGTCGTTGCTTCCAGACTAACAGTATCCTCTGGTTTACCTGCAAGACGCCCTTAACTCACTCAAGCTCCCATGACCACATCACCCTTATCCCTCAAAAGCTGCATAACCTGGCCCCCGCTGCCCTCCTACACCACCAAAGCCCCCACCCGTTGCCTCCCATCTGCCACATCCAGCCTTCTGATACCGATAAGAACTAAACCTGGTTAGACGGAGCTTTTTACCATCACTGTGCCCACCCTCTGGTACCATCTCCCCAAAAGACATCAGGCACATTCCCACACTTTACACCTTCAAAAGGCTGTTTTTAAAACTTGATCTTAACTTAGTGGGTTTATTTTGTCACCGTTATACTGTTGGAGTTCTTATTTTGTGAAGCACCTTTGACTTCCTTAAAAAGCATTAAATGACTAACATATTTTAATATTACATCCCTGCAGGAGTTAAATGTGAATATTTTTCATAAATTTTTTAAAAGAAAACTTTTTGTTGTACAGCTTGTAAACGTCTTAATTAATTGGATGCACACAAGCTGCAGAGTAATGAGTCATTTAGTGCTCAAACCGGCTGCAGGGTGGATGACGGGAAGATTTTTAGGAGCTAAACTGTGTGAATTGTGTACTCAGGATGAGATAGAAATTAAATGTAATACACCTTATTTGCTTCTACTGTGAATGTTCTTCCATCACAGTAAACCTCAAATGTTGCACATTTCTATTTATATGACTTATTTTCAATAACATTCAGACAGAAAATACTGAAAACTGACATTTTAAAGATTAAAGATGCAAGACAGTAAAAGTGGACACTAACACACGCTGTCCCTAAGAGTTTCACAAAATAAGTGTAATAAAAATAAGTTCTGCTGAGCTGGTGTACACCATGTTCCATTTGACACGCAGGGGAGGACGTTTTCCTCCCTGAGAGACTGAAGGAAGAAGGCGCAGCCATAAAAAGGAAAGAGGGTGGTCAGACTAATATTTGATGTCTCTATTGTCTCTGACAGAGGAGGGTAAGTGAAGCCAGACTGAGTGATACACTGAACCGAAGGCAAGATGACAAACATCCAGAGTGTATGATCCAAAAACCTCTTTTTCCCCCACATTCAGTGGGTGTACACTCAATTTCACATCTGATTACTGTTTGGAAAAAGCAGAAATATATTACAGTATAGCAGCTACAGATGGAGACGAAGTTGTCTCTTCATCTGATGAAAAAAAGTTATTAAAGTCCTTTAATGACTATATCTCAACTACTATGGTTTGATTCAAATGAATGAATAACACCTGCTCTTCAGTTTAAAATATAATCTGAATTAAACCTAATCTTTTGCCCTTTAAGCAGGTGATTAACAAGTGATTCCCCGACAAAATAATCAAAGTCTGAAGCTGCAAAGCGCCGCGTAAAGTTGTCTAAGAAACTGCGACAAGCGCCTGAACCCGGCTGATTCTCATCAACATCATCCAAGAATCAACAGGAGCAGAGCACAGCTGCACCTGTGTCACTGCTCAGTTTCAATCTGAAAATCCTCCGCAGCCAAACTCAAACCTATTCTTTCATGGCACAAACCTGTCACTCAGCTGAAGCGGAGATCAGCTGCTGTCTGTCGGTTTCCAGCGTTTCTCCGAAGCCGATTCGTCGCCGACACAGTCAGAGAAAAAGAACGCGTAAAAAGTGAAACTGGAAACGCACATCACATGCACTCGGCGCTTATTCCACCGCGTTATTCCTCAAAAAACATTTTCTTTTTCATTCCTGGCATTTTAATAACGTCCCTTTCATCCTCTCCGCTGTCCTCAAAACCTCAGGTTTTAGGTTTGTCCGACATGGAGACGTCACAGACCACGCCTTTTTGGAGAGGTGCCTGGCCGCGCTGCGCGCAGGAGGACGAGGTGGTGGGGCGGGGGGGGGTCACAACCTTGACTGAAGTATGTTTTAGTTTTTCCTCATTAGACGTTTATCAGATAATAAAAGATAGAGGAGCTTTGTCATTGGCTTTCTGCATCCTTCACCTGCTCCTGAGTCAATAACTCAGAGACAGAACACAATACAAATAAACAGCACAAGAAAATATACCTTCTTCCAAAACTGCAGTAAATTTAAATCAAGTGAGAAGAGCCAACGGACAATAACACATGAATAAAAATCTCCATATTTAGTTTCCTGCAGCATCTTTAATTTGCCTATGATTAATTTCATCCAGATTTTTGTTCCTGAGCTGCAGTTTGTAGCAACATCTGAGTCACTGTAATAAATCTGAATGATGTAAATTCACGGGAAGTGGTCACTAATATTCTGATTAACCTGGAGCCACAGCTGCTTCTTTACGTGCTGTGTACAGTACAGTGTGTACATGTGTATGTAGACTCGTAAAATACAATACAGAAATACAAATACATTAGAAAAGTTGATCTTAACAAATAAAAACAAACAAAAAAACAATAAAAACCTGGAGCCTCCAGGACCCCGGACCCGGCTGCTGTTCCCCCATTGGTAATCTGGGCTTATTTAGAGTGAGTTCATGAACCCAGCTACCTCATCATACCTCAGTTTCATACCACGTTTGGCTTTTTTTGTCTGCATAGTTTTGCATTTTCTTTTTCTGAAGTTGCATGAAATCTTGATGCTGGCGTTCTCTGCTCTTCACTAAGATAAGATTCATTTTTTGATACTGACGTCCTTTATCACAGAACGTAGTAGTCACTGTTTTACGCAGTTTAATTTAGGTTTTGATCATATAGCAATGACTTTAAATCTGCAGCCTACTTTTACAGGTACTGTACCTGAGAGTTGACACAGTAACGACACTGTGGTGCACTAACGTCATAGGACAACCTGCCAGTGATGCTGATAACCATGGGAAGTATGGTGACCGGTTGGTAATCTGTGCACATCTCTCACATGACAGGAAATCTAAACAGACTTTGTCATTTAGAGGAAATGAGGCTGTTACAGAACAGTAGCTACATTTGAGGTTTTCGTGCTGAAAACCTGCATAAAACGACCATTTAGATACAGTTTGTACAGTATTTTAACCAAGACATCTTTAAGGAGTTTTATTTACATGACAATACAAGAATAGCACAGAGAACAACAGAACATCCTTTTACTAATATCATAATTTACCATACACACTTTTGAGCTGACTGCAGGTAGGAGTAGGCAATGAGTTCATTTTCAAAACCTTTAAATTGTTCTGGGAGATAGTAATTACTGTCTGTAAAATGGTTCATTTGCCAATCTAGTGCTTAATTTATCAACTAGTCAAGTAGACGTATCATTTGTATTTTCATTTGTGTAGGTGTTGCTTTTTAAACGGCAGAAGCGTGATTATAACAAACCTTTTCAGTGAGAGGTTTAAGCTGACACAGTGTGATTTGACGGTGATGTGGCTCTAAACGTTCAGACTGGGAAGCACTGGCTGCTCTTAAATCACCCTTTAGATATGATTTCCACCTTTGATTTCAAATTTCTAAACTCATCTGAGCACCATAGGGTCACACTGCTTTATTTCTGCCGGCCCAGGGTTGTACAGTCGCATATTTTACGGCTGAATAGAGCGAAGAGTTAACTGAGCAAACTTGTTTGACATTTTAAAAATAGTTTCGAAGGCCAAAGAACCAAAAGGGTAAGTCAGATTTATTTTGTCCTTTTGCTGAAAGTCTGTACTATTAATGTTGCTTAGTAACAATATGATGGAGCAGGAAAAACTAACAAATAATAATAATGGCATGCTTTATCGATCCCCTTGGGGAATTGTTGGAGAGACAGTAGATGGCAACGCTACTACGGGGTTTTCAGTGTCTTGTCCACACCAGTGCTTTACCTACTGATCTACTGCTGCCCCAATAGGCATGCCTTAACCTGGCAGAACGAGTGATGCTTAAATAGTATCAGCCATTAGCAGGTTTGTAAAAAACACTTTTATAATCATTTAACAATTAATTTTTTACTAGAAGGAACAGTGCTTGTAATAGTGAGGCATGTGTGAATACTTCAAATCATGTTTGACCCATAAACCACAGCAGAAACATAAAGCAGAGAAACAGCAGGAAGAAATCTGACAGAATCCAGCTTTGTTTTCTGCCCTCAGTATGTTTCCCTCTAATGATTAATTCATTCAGCCTTTTAGTCCTTTAGAAATCTAAACTATTTCCTCTGATTTGTGGATTCTTTCTCTGCCCACTTCAATTATTTTCAGATAATTCTATTTGCCATATTAGTCGCTGACACACGCTGCAGCATGATGTTATATGATACAAGACAGTGGACTATTTCCTTTCCAAAAATCCTGAGTGAAATTAGGAACTGTGTGTTCCCTCTTGTGTCCTCTCTTCTCCTTTAGCCTTTGCTCCAGTAGCACAGAGACCAGAGAGAGGGAAAAAAGATAAATGTGCCCTCCCCCTCTGTTTGTGTGTGTGTGTGAGGGCTGTGAATTTCAGTGTGAGCTAATGAGTCATGTGTGCGAACAGGGTATCTACATCGACGAAGAGTCGCTCTGCTTCTTGCTAGTCTAAATTCTTTGAAAATGCAAGCTGATTCATTCTTTGCCCATTTTTTTTCCCTTAATCATGTCTGAATTAGTTTCATTGGCCCTCTGTGCTGTGGCTGCTTTGGCAGTAATGACAGACGGGGAGAAAGAGCTGAATTCCCAGTGCTTTCATCCGACTTCTGCCTATTACTCCAGTAATAGACTGAATATTCAGCTGCATGTACTCCGAGATGAAGCGCAGGTTAGGTCAGGAGGGTTGATGGATTATTAGCATCAATCTATTAGATCTATCTTGTGAATGAGAGGAGCTGAGCAGAACGCAGGTATCGAGAAAACCAAAAGATGCACGAGAGGGGAATCAGGGTTGTGCAATTTATCTCTAATCTGCCCCAGTTCCAATTTAGTTTTTTTATTTTAGATTTATTATGAAGTTAAACTTAAATACCAACGATTTGGATTAAAGCAAGTGGAAGTAGAATTTCATTAAGGGGAATTCATTCATTCAAAGCTCCACTAACAAGACAACAATAGCAACTGATGGCCACAATAACACAACGCAAAATCTTCCACCTGGACTAATGTAACTCCTTCCTAGTCCAGACCAGACCAGACAACTACTCCAGAAGGAAGTCACAGCACTTCAGTCCCTGCCTATGTTCTGTCTATTTCAAAGATCTAGTGGCCGTTCTTCTTTCGTGCTGGAGTGATATCAGGATTGTCACTGCTAAATCTCTTCAGACAACAACTACAGTAGACACCCTCTCCACCTACATTTGCACTGTAGCTAAGCACTTAACACTTCCATTTTTTTACTTAAGTATGCCACTGCTAATTAAGTTCTGCTAAGTCTTCGACAAATGCATTGCATTTCACAGAGCTAGTTCTATATTCCAATCTCTGAGGATGATAAACTTCAGTGTGAAGATGTAGCAGGAAATGTTCAACTTGCATTGACTGTATTGTAGCGCAGCACAAAAACCTTGGATTTGGCAAAAAAAAAGGTCAGTTAGTAGTGAGAGGCTGACACCTGAAGGTACAATGAGTCACAAAGGAGTGGGACTGAACTCTAACACAGATTTAATTACGCACTACAAAAGATCTGAACAGTAAAAAGAAAAACTGACACTGTAAATGTGACTTCATTCAGAGGGCAAGGATGTGTGTGCACAGAAAGGTTGATGAACATGAACATTAATCAGTAAGACACAATTATGACTGCAAACTAGCAATGTTGCTCTGTGTCTGCTGCAAACATAAGCTACAATATCTTCATGTGTGTTTTATCTTATTGTGCAGTTCTGCCCCCAAGTGGCCACAATAAATAAATGAATTAATTAATGCAGCTTTAGAATTTTTCATTTTTTGTTAAAACATTAACATATGTATACAATACTGAGCTTAAATGTGTTTGTACCACAGGATCAGATCTCTATTGCAGAGAGATTCATCAGCTTGAGTTTGTGTGATCATGTCGACGAACCACCAGATCTCACACAAAAAGACACATTCTGCATATTTGGAATTTCTCGATGACAAAAGAAGCAGCACAGCTGCTTTCCTATCAGATATTATTAGTGTAGCTTAAATAAAGAATGTTAGCTTAGTTTAAAAGTTTGATAAAGTGAAGTCATCCTCCTCAAACCAATTTGTTCAGAAGTGTCCCTCAGTGGAAACATTCATGTGTGATACCACATATCACTCAGTAAAGTTCAAAGGAAAAAAATGGAATAATCTTGAATGACATCACCTCCTTCCCTCACAACTGTTTCCTAACAAAGTATCTTTGAGTCTTTGCTGGTTTTTAATTATAAGTTGGATCCACAAAGTAGAGCCGTGTGGGAGTGAGGACGAGCAGCAGAAGAGGTTACCTTGAACTCATGTACCTTCAGTCTCGTGGAAATCCTTCCCTTGTCTGGGAAATTTAGAGCTTTTTTCTAAATTCTCTGGCAGGACACTGGCTGCTTTCAGCCCTTGACCACAATACAGAAAACCCCTGACGGCAATTTTTCATGAGAAACTCCCAGTTCTACATGGATCTGGGCTCCATTACAGAAATTACATTTTACACTTAGCGGATGCTCTATTTCTGGTAAAGAAACACTAGAACAGAATTATTTCCATATTACTAACAATATACTACATGACACCATTACTGTAAGAGATGCAAGTGTGAAAACGTGCAGAGTCCTTAATTAAAAGGTAAAGTATTTTTTCGTCAACAACTTTAATAAATGGTTATTTTAGGAAAATGACAATGTAAAAAAAGGAGAGAATGAAGGCTAGCACCAGTACCACTAAACTACAACCTGAAGCACATCACTTGACTTTAAACTTAATAAATAGGCTCCAATACTGATTTTCAAAACTAATCGCTCAATATATGACAAAACAGCAAAAGTATTAATCAAAAGAATCTGCTGCATATATGATTAAGATGTAAACTGTCAATTCTGCCTATGATGCCTAAAATCTTAAAACCCAACAGCAACCAAGGTTTCAACAATTTGATAAGAGGTAAACCATAAATCTGCAAGTAAACATAAGTAAATATAGCTTTCATTGGCTTCACATCTAAATTAAGGCATTTGTAGATAAACTGGGTAACTGATAATCAGCAGGTGTGCAAACCTCTATAAAAGCAGAAGATTTGTCATTTTGCCGGTCTGGACCCTTCAGGCGTGCGCTGATGCAACGCCAAGAGGGAAAAACATGACCAAAGTTCTTTGAGAAGCAATTGTTGCTGCACATAAATCTTGAAAAAGTAAACAAGTGAGTGTGGAAGTGAGAAAGATCATTCACAAATGGAACCTTCAAGACATTTGCCAATCTTTCCAGGAGTGGATGTGCCAGCACATTTACCCCAAGGTATGCAATGCTTTGATATATACAAAAAGCCCCCAACATGTCAGACCTCACTGAGCATGTTAAAGGTTAGCACAATTAGAAAAGACGGAACAAGTTCGGTTTGTTTGGAAGTGTCACCAGGAGAAAGCCTTTTCTGTCTAAAGAGAGCATGAAAGAAAGAGGTTCACAAAACTGTATCTCAACAAACCAAACACAGTTTTGCAGCAGCTATTTGAGTGATATCACACCATTTTCAGATCACAGCAACATACTAAAACTGAGACACAAGTGAGACTTGAGTTATATAAAAGATTTTTTTTGTAGACTAGAATATAAAATCAAGGTACACATAATGACATGTTTCATCCATGTTTTCAGTAAATAGTGATTCACACAGAGTCTCACACTTTTATCTGAGACAAACATAAGCTGGTTGATCCCCTCCACCTTCCATCAATGTTGTTTACTGGTATCTGTGTATTATCTGCTTGTTGCTATGGGATTTGTCAGCACTCGCCCCTCATTCGCCCACACTAAAACAAACCAGCACAAACAAACACACGGAGGACGGGGAAGCTGAACACAAATAAGGTTAAGAGAGAAAATATGTCAGCGTTAGGTTTGGCATCACAGGCCCACCGCCTCACAAAATTAGTGTTTATCCAGGGAAGGGAGCGCCACACGAAAGTATAAAGTGACTAATGAGTTTTTAATTCATTTTCAATTAGCCAATTTATCTTATTATATATATATATATGTTAATATATAATATTCAGTGGAGCACTTTGCTTCTATTGACTTGAATTCCAGCCAATCAGACGTGACCATCTGAATTAAAAACCTGCCAGTTTGCAGGTTTAGCTGTTATGAATTACAGAAGCTGCTAATGGGCAAACAGACCAATTAAGCTTGTAAAGATGAAAGTCCTTGTATCTCAATAAATACCATTGAGTCTTTGTACCTGGGACTCAGGTACAAAAGCAAATATCTATAATATGTGATAAGAGCCAACTATAGACTGACTTTCAAACGTCATTAAAATTCACTAATTAACAATTTATATTCCGTTGGTTTAATCCATACAACAAGCTAAGGTTTTAAAACTGTTTTCACAGGAAGCGGTAATTTCATGAGGTCTAGATGCCTTGGCAGCTGTTCCTAGCTAGCATCCAAAGTCACTAAAATACATAGTTGACCTCATTAGCAAATCTGTTTGGGTAAAACAGCTTGTTGTTGTTGTTGCAGCTTCATTTGGTAAAAGAAATATTCATGAAGTAAACAAAACAAGCTAAAGCACAGCCTTTAAGTCTGGAGTAAAACTGAAAACTGAATAATGGATGATTCAAAGTATTCTAACCATCTACCTGCATCATTACCTCCAACCATCTCTTTAGCTGGAATTCCTCTGGCAATCAGATAACATAGTTTTCATCACAGCCCTGTGTTGGAGCCACGGGCTAGGACCAAGACCAGGAGCCACAGAGGCCGTCTAGCATAACAAAAATCTGATTAAGACATGATTATAATACTTTTAGCTCAAAGAGATGTGTAGAAATCTCTCTATGTCCATACAGAGCAAACTGAGGTCCTAAACACCTACATTTAGAGCTCTAGGTGTTTAAGAATCATGGATGCTCTGCTCACAACACTCTGCTGCCATGGAAATGTGGAGGATGTTTACCCAACCTGGGCCACAGGATTAGGAAAAAAAAAACTGTACTGACTGAACTTAGTCACATCCACAGCCACACAATGAAGGGTTTAAGATCCGCCCATACCTCACTCACAGCAATGGTACGTTTATTTAGTTGTACTCATTTGGAAACACAGGGTTTAATAAAACAGTTTGCTTGGTTTAGAATTATTTTATTAGTAATTTGGATACAGAACTGTTTGGTAAATGAAGCTTATGTGTTTCATTTATTAATTTCCCTTTGTCTATTGAGTTCCCCTTCCTGGTCTGGCAAAACAGGTAGCTGAGGGTGGAGCCTGGTTATATACAGGAGCTCCAGACAAGGACCAGGACAAGGGCTCTGACAGAATAGGGGGAAATTGCAATTTCTATATTTAAGATGTAGTTTATTTCTTTAGGAATAATTTGTGGTGGTCTAGCTCTGACGACTAAAACAGTCAAAAAGGGCGACATCTGCTGCAAATATTGCATTTGAACGGGTGAAATAAATCTGAGACCAAGTTAACACCGTTAAAAGTGTTACTTATCCTGATATAAGTCTTATTTTGTTCAAAAATTGCTGTATTATGAAATTAGATCACTTTAAAATAGACAAGGACAATCAGAAGTATAACTAATCTTCAAAATCAGGGCATCTGATACGACTGATGTAATCAAGCTTCGTTTGGAATGATCATGTGATATTTTTTTTGCATGATGGAGCGAGGGATAAAAACAACTTCTGTTCTGAAAACTCAAAACTCTGTGGAGCAGTTTGCTTTGAGCTTAACATCACTACTTCAGTCTAGTTCTATTTATTTGACATCTTTATGGGCTCAGAACTTGGTTTATACATTGTGACCCGTTATTTTCTTCACTTTTAGGTGAATAAAACCATCTTTCTTTGAAGCTGTACCTGTGGCTCCTCTTGTCTGCCAGCTCGCTCTCTG
This sequence comes from Ctenopoma multispine, assembly GCA_034779795.1. NCBI lineage: Eukaryota > Metazoa > Chordata > Actinopteri > Anabantiformes > Anabantidae > Ctenopoma > Ctenopoma multispine. The sequence continues at coordinate 1,745,903 of JAUYWH010000014.1, forward strand.
TCGTTTCTCGTTATGGTTTTTGTGTAGTGTCTGCTGCAAATCTCCATTTAACCCCAAACTCTTATTTTTCTTCTGATTACCATGAGACGCAATGACCTCCAGCAGTGTCAAAAGTCAAGTCAAAATATCTCTAACGTGACATGATCTATCTTTTCCACATAAATAATATCCTTCTCTTCCATATTTTTTATCTACACTTACTTAAGCATTAACTTAATGCTTTAGAAATACCAGAGAGTATTTGAATTTGTGCAAGAGTGAAAGCCTAACTTTATGAATTTAAAAAAGGAGTTAGTGTGGGATTGAGGAAAATGAACATTTGTGTACAGGAGCTGTGATCTTGGTAAAGTAAATTTAAGTTGTTCAGTAAAATTAATGTTGGAGTTGTCCACTTGCTGATGAGTTGTGCATAGGGCTATATATAAAAAAAGGGGAGTCTACTTTGTTTTAAACCAACAATATAAAAGCACAAATGTAATCAGGTGGGTGTGCCTGCACATACAATACCTGTTTACATATAGTAAACAGGTATTATAGTACTTTTAAGACAAGAAAATACTTCTCCTTGTTCTTCTTTACTGTTGTGTTTCTTTCTTTACTTTCTCATGTTTATCCAATCCCTGTTGTGAATGTTAAGCAGTTTGGAAACAAAGTTAGAGAGGCATGGTTGAGCAGTGCAGAGGAGGGATAGTGAATATTTTGGACAAAGGATGTTGAGTATGGAGCTACCGGGCAGAGGAAAAGAGGAAGACCTCAGAGGATGTACTTAAGGACGACATGCAGACGGTTGGTGAGACAGAGCAGGATGCTGGGAAAAGGGTGAGATAGAAGCAGATGATCCGGTGACCCCTGAAGGGAGCTTTTGAAAGAAGAAGACGACTGATCAAATGAAATTGCAATAAAAGATTATCCTACAAAACTTAACATTCTGTGTAAATTTAAACATCTTCTCATACACTACACAAATATACAGTACGTTGACAGACAGACAGACAGACAGACAGACAGACAGACAGACAGACAGACAGACAGACAGACAGACAGACAGACAGACA
>JAUYWH010000014.1:1755788-1801467 GCA_034779795.1 Ctenopoma multispine
CACACACACACACACACACACACACACACACACACACACACACACACACACACACACACACACACACACACACCCTCACACATGGCTCACAGCAAGCTATCATGCGAGGCAATTAGTGGCGCCACACCTGCTGAGCCACAGTTATTTCACTGAACTTTAACGACCAGTCAGATTCATTTGTTTTCTGTACAGTACTCCACATCAGCAGTATTAGACACACATTACATTTTGTTCAATTAATCGTAGAAAATTACACATTATGTTCACCTACGTTAAGAAACTGGTAATGCACATAACCAATTATGTATAGGAACATATATCTGGGAGTAACGACTAACTGCTCTCACCAGAAAACCAGAGCGTTTAGCTTCTTTTATTTCATATTTTTTGGGACTTAGTGATGGTTAATATGCTACGAACAGACGCCATGTCTTGTCATATTGAGTAACCTCAGTATAAACTGTATAAATACTGTTTTCACTACTTGGAGACCATGCAACCGTTTACCACAATCTCCTAAATCATGCTGGAGAAGAGGAGCGGGGGCTTGTGGGTAAGTCAGTGTGTTTGTTTTACAGTGATTAGCCTATTATGTGGCCCGGCGCTGCCAAGCCCCGCTCACTGCTACACGCATGCCTCCGTGACCTCACTGTGCTGAATGGGTGAGCCACGGGCGTCATTATGGTCGCAGTCCCGTACGGCTGACAGTCAGCTGGGCAGGGCTCCGTCTACGGCTCAGTCGCTGTCGTGGAAACCGAGTGGACGGAGGCCAGAGGGGTCTGTGAGTTCAACAGCACGGCGGTCACAGCGGGTCAAACAGAGCTCGCACCACTTCACTGGTGTGTTGTGTTAGCGCTGTTAAAGTCACACTGCACAGCGTGTGTGTGAATAAAATCCTTACGTTTCCTTAAGAGAAGCAGTTATTTATGGGGCATCAATGACAGCTATCTAATCTGTGGCCATTTTGGCTTCAACAACCAATGTGTACAACACATTGGAGTGGATGTCTGGTGTGTGTGTGCGTGTGCTTACTTAAAATTGAGAAGGAGAAAAGCTGCATGAGGCTGTTGGTCAGATTTGGCTTGTGTCGTCAGTTTTGTGGATTTCTTAAAACAAACTCTCAAACTCTGACAAAACTATGGTTTAACTGGAGGCAAATGGAGTACAACTGCATTTACATAAGAAAAATGAAAACAAAACAGCTGCTATTTAAAACTTGCTGAGTCTTGAGTTGCTTTACTTTTACTCCTTCAGTGTTTACTACATTTCACAAATGCACAAGTTGACCCAAAACTTGACCTTGAAAACATATAAAGCTGTGCTAAGATAAACAACAGAAGCATTAAAAGTGGAGGGCCTGATTTACTAAGATCCCAAATAACTTCAGAGTACAAAATGTATGTGTGCAATCTTGAAAATCGCACATTTTGCTGGTGGTATTTTGCAAGTTTCTTAGTCATCCAGGTGAAGTTGTGAGTTATCTGGACTTAAATAATCTAAGAAAAAATGTGTGATTGACAACAAATGCAAACATGTTGGAGGCGGCCATTTTTTAAATGAGGGTTTTGCGTGTTTCACTGGTGTCAGTCATGGAGAGTTTTCTGAATGACCAGCGTAAGCAGAGGAAATTCAATATTAATGTAAAATTAATGTGACAGTGGAAGAGGTTAATAATCACCTTGATTTTTGAAAGCAATGAAATATCACTATTACAAGAATAAATGCTATGTGGAAACAATATGGGAGAACACTCCTATAAAAATATGTTTCTTTTGGTTCCTTACTTCTGGGGGTTGCTACAACGGATCATCTGCATTTGATTTGGCAAAAATTTAACACCTGATGCCCCTGGGAGTAACCGTGCGAACTACCAACTCTTGGGTCCTACCTGGATCCTAACTGCCCTACTGTGCTACTGTTCCCAGAAAGAAGGCTCCTATAGCTCGTGCAAAACCAGCAACCACATAAAAGCTCTGTTTGGCTTCATTTAGTGCGTGTTTAGAGTGCGCAGAAACTTTCTCCTTCTCCGATTTCAGAACTTGGGACAACACACAAGAAAACCTACTTTGGGCTACCACAGCAGCAACAGCTACACTAGGCTGGAATGAACTTCATGCAAGGCAATGCAGAGACGGAAAACGTGGGTGTGGAATGACAGGTATTGCATGGCACCTTCTTGTCTATTAACACGAGTGGTAAACACAAATTCAACACACTCTTTCATTCGTCCTTTGCCGCCTCCTCTCCTGAATAACAGCAGCCGTCTTTGCACAAGCAGATCACACCTTCCTTTCAAAGGGCTTAAAAAACACAATCAAACCAACTGCCCACAATCACTTTCTAGCACAATAAATCACAAATATTTATTTGCATATTCTCCTTCCTTTATTTTGCACACTCAGGCAAACGTGTCACTTTGCATACTTATGAAGGCAAAGGTGTAAAATCCACAGAAGCACTATTTTGCTCAATTGAAAGACACGGTCCTTAGTGTGAACCCTGAGTAGCTCATTTCATGTTGTTTTTCTGTGGTTGTGTGCATATTTTTGTACAGGTAAAGCTCTAGTAAAACCTAGAGGCCTTTACAGTCTTACATAACAGGCGAGAAGTTTGAGAGGACACATTAAGAATATCTAGAGCGCTTTAAAAGTTTTTTAAAAAAGTTACTGTTCTCCAGAAAACGTTGAAGAGAGCCAAAGTCACCTCACAGATGAGCACTGTGCACACTTCATCAAAGGTGTTTCACACAAACCACTAAAAAAAGACAAAGGTCATTCAAATTGTCAAACATCTGAATGTCATTTCTCTAAATGCTGACCAGTATCTTTAATATGATCATTCTACAAATAATGATTTATGTGTAATGCCAATCTTTGCCTTTTTAGGAACTGTAACTACAGTCTTTGCATAACCACTTGCTGTTCTTGTCTTTGGTGAATCATGCAGCATGAGTTTGTAAAAAACAGCTTTACTCTGCTAAGAAGAAAAAGAAAGTCTTAGGTCATGATGAGGATTTCTATTTCTAGATTTCTAGAAACTGTGTGTCAATATGTGTATTAAAGAGAAAAAAAAGAAAGGCCCCACTCGTGGTGGAATTTCAAAAGCACCACTCTCTTATGGCCCTAAAGCCACGTAGCTGCCAAGAAGTGAAAGCTGACTGATGCAGGAGAGGCCTGATTTACACCAAAGTCAATAAAAAAAATCCCCCAACATTTGAGTTTTATTAACAGTAGTGGTGGATGAAAAAAGCAGATTTGACAGGCCTGGTGCCACTGTGAGAACCCAAGTGTCTCCACATTGTCTTACGTCTCGTCTCGCGCATGTCTTCCCTGCCCGACTCCCTCTGACTGAATACATCACTCTTGGCGTGCAGATAAAAAAAACCCTCGGGAGGTTCTTTGGTCATGACTGATAACCACATGAGGGTAATTACTGCTTTAAAAAAAACAGCTGTTTCTATAAAGACGGCCTTGATCAATAAATCACGCCGGAATGAGCGTCGACTCCTAAAGACACTAGATGTGGTGAAGTTATTTGTGAAAACGCTTTTAAAGGGCAGTTTAATAAAGTGAAACAGAGTGGTTGTGAAGTGTTTGGTGCGCCACATTCAGTCACCCCGTCCGTGACTGTGACACCGTCTGCCTGGTCCTGGTATCAAAGCAGTGAGGTTTTACATTTATTATCGACTTTAAGCAATGACAAGACACATAAATTAAAAAACATAAATTTTAAACGCTGCTTAGAAAATGTGAAATTGTGTGAGAGTCTTTTTCCCTGATAAACAGAATGAACTACACATACAGAACGTACTACTCAATCAGCTAGTTCCAGATGTACACTGAAGATTCATGATGTGTGAAATAGCCCAATGCAGCTGGTATTGTTTTTTAATCATACACAAGACTGTACTGTAAAATGTATAGACTTGTGCCTTATGTAGTCTGACATATATGATAATAATTAGCTGTGCCTGAATCTGTAACAAAAGACCACCAAGGCCCATGCTTATTATTTTAATACCACACGGAGAAGTGCTACAGAGATTTAGCGTTGCCCTTTGGTGGGACTCACGAGAGACATATAAAATCCAAACTAACTAAAGGTAAAACCTTAAAAACACTGAATCATTGCACCTTTATGTAGTCCGCAGACCATTTCATTTGTTTTTGCCAAATCATTTTCTGTCTGGATCAGTTTATGTACATGGTCCACTATGGTCCAACTGACTTAAGTTTCATTGCGGCCATTGAGAAATTGTTGGATCTTGTATTTTAAATCCTGCTGTGCTTCTTAGAAACTGCTTAAAGTATTTAATTTTGGTTTGGAATTGTTTTACACACTAACAATCTGCAACACTTATGTTTTCTGGATGATACTTTAAGGATTACAAATGAAGAATGGGAACTTCTGTGAACAGGGTGCATTGGTGACGTTGGTAGTAGCAGGCGGCCTCCAGGAGAAGAACAACTGTGAAAACAGTCTTATTAAACTGTACACCTCCCTATCTCCCCTCCTACGGCCCCCCTTTCTATACAACAACTGAAAAGGCAGCAACAGAGGCTGAAGATGAGACAATGGGATCATCTTTCAGAGGCAGCTCTCTCCCTCCTGTGCACACTCCCAGGAGCCCGTGCAGACGGCTGTTAAGTCATCCATCAAACTGAAGCCCCACACACAGATGAAAATGTTCTTTCCTGGAACACACATGCATTCAGTTTCAGACAGAGAACCCATACACGCAGGGCATTCAGCACAAATACAATCAAAAATACATACAGACACGTACGGACACTCCTTTAACACTCTCCAATGACAGACGTGATATATTTCCACTCACCAGTATTCACACAAGGACACAAACACTGTCATCACCAGCCAGCCGTAACCATCTGAGGCAACAGGATGCCTAAAACAGCCGCCCAGCTCACTCTGAAGACTGCTGGTGCATCGAACTGTCAGCTTCAAATGACTAAATGTGTAGACTAAGGTGCATTAAAGTTTTACCAATTAAAACTACTTGGCTAAGGTTGATTGTAATGACCAACGAAGAACAAGAAAGTCCTGTAAAGTCCTGAGTGTTGCTGATCACCGTATCTCAGGTATCATGAAACATTTGTTGCTGTGATGTTTAAGAGCTACAGCAACAGTATTCACTAATTGTTATAAAGATCCACGATCTCGTGTGCACCATCAATGTCATGTGCCTGTTCATAAAAACACGTTAGTTTTCGAAGGAGGCAAAGAGGAAGAGGAAGCGACTGCGTCCAAACTAAACTTAATTTTAATGAGGAAAACACTTCTTTTATTGACAGCAGCAGAAATGTCAGTATTGGGTGATTGGACTGGATGTCTGTAAAGCACAGTATCCACGGTTAGTTTTAGGTAACGAACGCACTGGTTAATGTTTGGGCTTTGTTTAAATTAAAATAAGTGGAAATAGTCACTGAAAGTGGACACTGTACTTAAAACGTAAATTACGTAAAATTACTTTCAATAGCAACATATATACAACAATTGCCAATTATCAATACTCCATTTCACTTCTCTTTATCTGTTTGAGAGGATCTTGATGTGGCAGCAGGATATGAAGACTGTCAGTGTGAATCATTTGTTTACACATACTCTAAAACAGGATTACACATTATGTCTGAGCAACACACACACACACACACTCACACACACACACACACGCGCGCACACATCTTCTCTGCCATCACTTCAAACCCTGCAGAAACCATTTCCTTCCACAAACCTCTTTATTTCTGAGGAGATAATTACAAGTCGCATCAGATAAGATGCTCGAGGAATCAAAATAAAGACTCTCTCTTTTCTTCCCACCGTCAATCAACTGGGCAGAGCCATTGGTTGGTAGCAGAGCCAGGGTGACGGTGATGACACAACGAAAAGGAAACAAAGCCAAAACAAGAGAGAGACACTGTAACAGATACGCAGAGAGAGAGAGAGGAAGGATGGATGGGAAAAAAGATAAGGAGATTAGAAATGAGGAGGTGACATGTGAGAGGATAGAGAGGGAGACTGAGGTGATGCAAAGAGGAGAGAAAAATGAGGTTTGTGATGTAACGTGCAGCGGAAAAGAGGAAGGAAGGTAGGAAGAAGAAAAGTCAGAAGCAGAAAAGTGAACCGACAAAAAAAGGAGACAGAGAAAATGTAAAGAAGGAAAGAAAGAAAAAGAGGAAGGAAATGTTAAATTATTATTTTAAATTGAGCATATGTTTTAGTTAACTAGTACTTCTTAACTCACATGTTTACATGTGCCAACGTAAATGGCAAAACCTGATGAGTCCAGTATGATGCACTCATCATGAATCTTTTACTGTCTGCCTCAGTGACACGTGTAATTTAAAGACTAACAAAAAGAAAGATGCATTCTGGCTGAATGCAAAGTGAGTAACTGGTGTAAATTTACGCACTGGATGACAAAGTCACATCACTTTGCACCACGCCTGTGTGTCCACTCATGTCTCTCATTAACTCTGTAACTGTGCTGCCTCAATATCTAACCAAACAAAACACCTTGGTAGCTGAATGGTTACAGCGTCTCTGGTTTGAGTCCAGCTCAGAATCTTCTCCCCTCCCATGTTTCCAGTCTTTACTAACACTATCAAAATAAAAGGCTAAAAAGGCCTAAAAAAAGATCTGAAGAGTCTGAAGTTATAGGACAAAAGGAAGTAGATAAGTGGGGGATGGATATGGAGGTGAGGAACCTACAAGCACAGGAGAGTGAAAAGCAAAAGACAATAGAAAAATAAAAGCAGGTGAGAGTGTGATGGAAGAGACTGAACAAAGTGATGGATGAGGTAGAGACTGAAGGAAGGTGGGACAGGTGGAGGGAGGGGAGGTCGACAGCCATTGTCACCCCACCTGTCTGTGACGGCAGGATTTCCGACACCGGCGGTGTTGTTTTCTCTCCTTCATGTGGTTTACAGCCCCCGGGATACAGAGAAGCTTCAGGATATTTTTTCACACTTCCTGTACAGCACCAAGCCGCTCTGCTGATCACAGGGTAAAGTTGTTCAAATGGTGAACAACTTATTGATTTGGTCTTACTGATCATGTGATAAAGAAAGAAGAAATGAAAATGTGAGCTGATAAATATGGTAATATTTTCATCTTAGTCACTTTGAGTTATTACTGTCACAGTAGCTAATAGTGGACTTTTGTTGGTTTATTTATAAACGCTTCTTGGGGAAATCTTGGTGCAGACACCACTCAGGGCTGAAAAATAAACATATCTGTACATCAATACACATACAACACCCTCATCCCTCTATTCACCGCGGTCTCTGTAGTTGCAAATGTGTATTGATTTGGTTTATTCACACTCTATTGTAAAAAAACATATTTGGGCCACAGCTGTAATGTGATAAGATCTAGGATATCTTCGACAAAGGACATATCACATCACCTTCTAACGTAGCAGGACTCTCACACTTGGTGTGGTGGCTCGTGGAGGAAAGAGGGCAGGTAACCACAGCTTGGTGAAGTGCTCATAAAAACATTATATGAGACGAAAAAGATTACTCATCCTACTATAAACACTTCTGTACCAAGATGTGTGCACAATACTATGATTAAACAAGTCACTAGTGCAAAGGTCCTGCTAAAAGGACTCAAACACTTGGAAATTAATTCTGGACAGCACCCCACTTTTTGCAAGATTTTCTCGAGACCTAAAGGGTCTTGATAAAGAAAAGGCCATGCTCCTTTTAAATGAAAGCTTAAAGCAGGTCCCAAGGCTACAGTGCAGTGGGAAAGTTATGTAAAGTGCAGTTACAACAACCTTTTCTCAGTCCTACACGACTACAACAGTGTAACTTGATTACGTTTCTCTTTTGCCAACAATTCAAGAAACCAGCAGACAGAGTTCTAAGAATAAAAAGCCCGAACACTCCCCATTCTTCTGACACAGACGTATGTAACAACACCCACATCTACTTTCAAGAGACCTGCCTCGCGGGCATCTTCAGCTAACACAGGGGAACATCATTTCACTTATCCTACAGACATTTCTCAACTCACCACCATCTAAGTTGGTGCGTTTGTGGGTCTGAATAACAACACTTGTTGGCTGCACAAAGGCAGCTGGTAGCTTTTGTTGCCAAAGATAACAAGCAGAATCGTCTTACTCCTGACCTAACAATGGAGGGCTGCGTATGATATGGTATTGTGTGTCAGCATTATCTGTGGACGTTCTGTTTTTTAGGCCACTGTGATGAGGTGCTCTGCCATCGCACAAGATTTAATTTCTTGTGGAACCCCCCCAAACAACAAAGAGGCTGAAAAGCAGCTGAAATGCTCCTTTTCTGCTGGAAGTCGGGAGGATGAATGCAAACAAAAGCACTCAGTATCATAGAGTTACAGCTGTTTGTGAAGTTCAGGCCTTAAGAGGCTTAAAGGGAAAATCCAACTTAAAACCTGCCTTCACCTATGTTGCTCCTGTGATCTACAACCATAATGATGAGCTTCCTGTGCCTGTGATCTGGGAATTCTGAAATATGAACAAGTCCTTGAAAAGCTGCAAACAACAGAAGCAGGACTGTCTGTAGTGATGTCATTCACAGACAAATCCTGCAGCTGCTCCACTGAAAACAAACAATGACTGTATTCATTACTCGTACACACTTTTGTACAGTAGTTGGTTTTGACTTCACTGTGTGCCACAAATGGACAGGTAATGTAGTAAATGAAACACCAATTTACACCAAAGTACACAAAGTATTTCCACCAACTTGTTTTTATGCACATTTTCTTTTTTTCCCCACACGAAACACACTCCATGATGACAAAATCTAAAGGATAATTTCAGAAAGAAGCAGAGAGAGATTTAAGCAGAGGAAGGCCGATCAATTTTGATGCCATTCACACAAGTCCTTACTAAACTAAAAGCATGTGAAAGAAGTTGAAAATCAGTGAAGTCGTCCTTTAAATGTCCACTGACGGGATTTAAAACAACACTCAGTGACCTCACATTAATTTATACATTCAGCAACCATCTTTAAATTGTCATCTCATTATGTCTTCTTCTTTTCCAACATCACCAACACAAGCTGTTAATCTCAACTCCTAAAACAAAACACGCATTAATTCACATTTTGTTTTGCACTACGTCTGAATGGGATTAGTTGTTGTTAGTCGTTACTCGGCACAGTGCACTTTAGCCGACTCCAGTAAACACAGTTGTCATTCCCGCAGCCAGAAAACATGCCAAACATGCAGGAATGTGCAATCCCCGACCACGACACTGCAGTGACTGCAACACATGCACAAAGGAAAGGGCCCTGGAGGGGAGGAAGGTCGTGTCACATGCCGCACTATCCAACGTGGGTCTGACCTGCGTTTTGTTCGTCTGACAGCATAAGTGTTATGTGCCTCTTTTACACCATCACACACACATTTACATCTCTATTTCTGCTCCCTCACACATATGGAGGTGCCATACCTATCAGATCCTAACCTACCTTTAAACTCAAGTCTGACTTTAACACTCAACTAAATCTTAACTGTCACAAGTCCAATTTAAGAAAGTCGGGAATGGAGAAGATATCTTCACCGTTAATGTCTAAATCTCAAGTTACTCACAAACAAAGGAGTATGAGAACACACACACACACACACCAACTGCAGAGCTGACCACAACCAACATACACACACACACCTCTAAAGTCACAGGCCCCCCTCCCTGTGACCAAAGAACAGGCAATCAGCTGCAAATGGGCAAAGTAGGGGTGGGCTGGGGAGGGAGAGAAGCCATTCATCACCCCAGGGTCTGCCGCCAATTCCCCACTCACGACTGCAGCAGACATCTCCATTTAAGAGCACTTGAAAAGCAGCTAAACAAACTTGGGCTCTCAGGTCAGACGTGGCCACACAACTGAAGTTTGAAGCTCGGCTGTCGTGCAGCCAGGCCTCCTATTAGGGTGAAGTTCAAAGGAGACGCGCACACACACACACACCTTCAATCACAGGCAACACAGCACGGAGGGGTGAGGTGGGGCGGACAGATCAAACGGAGCCGGTGTGCTGCAGAGCAAACACAGCCTGCAGGTGGTATTGAATAAGACAGAAAATTTGTAGGGTGTAATTTTTATGCTAGTTTATTTATGTACAATATTTATCTATTACATGTTTAATTAAATTATTTAAACAAATAAAATGAATTTGTATGTTTGAATTTCTTAGAATTGACTGATGAAATAAAATGCAGTGTGCAAACAGCGATGATTCCACTGCTCCTGATAGGCAAAGAAAACGTACAAGTCGAGTTCATGCTGGAGCTGAAGAACTTGCTCAGGATCAACATGTTGGAAGCTCACGGATACATTTTCAAAAAACAATCGTTTTCACGTCCAAACAAATGACTGATTAAGATCCTCAAGAGCATCAAAAGTTTGCTAATAGAGGTAATCACCGACAATTCAAAAGATGTGACAACCAGTGTCCTAGTTGATGTGTAAGCGTACTGGCATTAGTCGCATAGAAGATATAACCTTGGTTTGCAAATGTTTATAACTCATCTCTTGTCCCTGGATGCTAAAAGAGATCATAAAGATCTGTTGTTATGTAGTCAACATCCACATACGTGTACAGTTTCCTAACGTACACATGTATGTTTATGCTAACACATAAAAAACTGTCAAACATGGTTCTACTGTATGTGTTCTGTTTTTACCCTAAAGCTGCTCTGTCCATTTGTCTGTATCTACATTTGGGGCCTACAACCACAGACAGAAGCTGCAAATCAGTGTTAGCAAAGTGTCCAACATTTAATACAGTGCAGTGCATTTTCACTTTCTAACAGTATCTGTGAGATTTAAGGAAATACCTGACTTTTCTCTAAGTCTACCTCACTGCACGAGTGTTTTCTCCACCGTTTCACACCTTGTAAATCAGCTGGAAGCAACAGGAGGTGAACCGAGAGGCGAGACTGTCCGTCTGCCACTTGACATCTCAGTCAAAGGCCAAGGACCCCCTGACCTCCACTTACAGCTAAGTGCCATCTCCTCAGCCTCAAATGTTCCCTCACAAATGTTTGGAAGCACAATCGCTGCATCACTCGGAATCATCTAAAAACAGACAATAAAGGCAATAATGACCTATAAAGGTGTCTTTCTGGTTTTATTAATATGATTTTCCACCTGGGGGCACTACAGACAGCAACTTGACTGAGCCTACAGGCTGGTGTGGTGAGCTGATCTCTCTAATTACTGTACAGTCAAGTGGGGGAAATCTATACAGGGGCAAATCTGCGTCCACACTCAATCTCATAAGTGCAGGCTTGAGTAGTAGCAGGCTTAATGCCTGTTTATGCTTGTTCACAAAAGGTTGTGATTACTGGCGACAGTGGCGGCATGGAGGGAAACGCAGTCAGCAGGTGCAGACAACAAGAGGGTGACCAAACCACAAGTCTGGGAGATGTAACAAACATCCAAACGTCCAGCTCTGTCATACCAGCTAAGCTCCATGGCTGCTGATAATGATTATTGTCGATGATGATTTCACTGCTCCGTATTAACAAATTGCTCTGCAGGACAAACTTTGTTTTTCACACTGAAATGACAGACCGCTTATTAAACAATTTAATCACAGCAGAAGTGCTTCAAAATTGACGGATACAGCTTTAAATTACTGTTATTGGTATTAACACTGTTCGACCTACATTGAAATCAGTCTAGCAGCAATTGCAATGTGCAGCATTGCTCATTTTGTTCATAGCATGTGACACTTTCTTGTGAGAATTACCAGAATACTTAATTTTGGTAATCCTCAGTTAATAAAGCACTTTGTTTGCAACACTTGTTACCTGAGAGAGTGAAAGCAAGCCGATAGGCTGAATGCTGGTTGAGCAGGCAGGGACAGGCAGCCCCAGTGTCAGTGAGTACGAACTACACAAGCGCCACTTCAGCTATACAGTATAGTTTAACTTCATGCCTGTGTCAGAGTGGGACGGTAGCACCATTGTGTGTGTAAGGTTAAGGCTTTATGTTTCTTTAAGCCTCCGAAGCGTCAGGGACCAACAACTCCCCTTGTTTTCACACTTACAGTCCACCCAGGTATCCTCATATCTACTAAATCTATATTTGTAGTGGTTTTACAATTTAAGTGATGGGGAAGTGAATTGACAGTTATATGTATTCCAAAGTTTTTTTTATATTACATACCGGCAGTTTAAGTTAGACAAATCTTCTCCGTCTGGCGGTTTCCCTAGCTTTCCCCGTGTGAAGCTTCAGAGAAAGAAAGGAGGAAATTTCACACAATTAAGACTTTGGAAGATATCCACTAGAGTAAATCACAGCTGAAGCATCATATTAACCTCACATAAAGTTGCTATTGTTTTATGATAAACTTGGAAAATAGTATGTTCTTTTAATAGTTAAGAAATTGTCCGTCTTTGGGCATCAATCTTTCTTACATTATTACTTCCTTCAGCATTTTTTCCGCTGCTTCCTCAACCAATTAAGCATATGTCCAAAGGTATGTCATCACGCCATTCAGCTGCACCCTTCGCTTCCATTTAAAGATCCACTTTGAAAATCTGTGTATACAATGGTCACTGCTGTATGTGTAACCTTGTTTTCTAAATGCATTCACACAAACACCAGTTCGTCAGAAGAGGCTCTGGTTGCACTGGGGAAAACCTGTGGTGGTAGTAAACAGCTCTGTGGTGTGAATTTGTTACATACCGAGTGTACAGTATGAAACTGATCCAGGATGTAGCTAAAAAGAGCGTCGGATAAACACGTCCAGGAAAATAAGCTAAATTCAGGCCTTGGGGCCCTAATTATGGGAAGCAGGGAGCTCAGTTTATTATGATGTCTACACAGAGTTGTTCTCACTTTAGGAAATTCAAGAATATTTGATACAAAAGTGTACAGTATGTCCTGTGAGATCTAATGGACTTGTTGTTTGCATTAGGTTTCTCTTACCATGACTGTACAACTAGTTTAGTACATGAGAGTAAGATCTATCTCATAAAAATGCAGCCAAAGCTTGTCATCTCAACAACAGCGTAAATTAGACCTGCCTGTCTGACTCGTGCCAGAACAGTCACAAATGATGAGCCAGAAATGGCCTAGGTACAGTTATCCAGAATTCCAAAATCCATCCAAACTTGCAGCCATAAATTGGCCAGACAGGTTCATATTTGATTCTCCACTGCCAAGACACAGCCAAGTATGCTGGCTCTAAGGTGCAGACTCAGCAGCTCTGCAGAAAACTTCACTTTGTGAATAACAAAATAGGTGCTGCTGGGGTCATGTTTTGTTCATGTTGAGATGAAAACTGAAAATAAAATTCAACTCTGTGCACCAGCTCTCACTTATTCCAAACCTTTGTTTACTTTACCTTTCTACTTTTCATTCCTTCATCATATTTGCTTCCCCTATTTCTTCCCCATCTACTTCCTTCCTTCTTAAAAGCTGTTTTCAATTTATTGAGATTAATAAAATGATCTGAAGCAGGAATCATGAAGATTTTTACCTGACAGCGAGGCTGAACTCCACCTCTCTTTACTTTTAGTATTCTACATTTACACAACTTCAAAAGTGCTCCTTCCACTTCAGGACACAGACCCTGACCTGTCTAAACTGAAGGGCTCATTGACTACATTTACTCCCTTATGTGCCATGTTGAACTGCAACAGTTCAGATGATCTATGTGTATGTGTGCATGTGAATGAGAGAGAAAAGAAAATGAAAAAGCATCTATGTAAAGTCAGAATGTGCTAACATGATTTAAGGCAGTGTAACATAAATCTGTGTCTCTTCCTCCTCCTCCCACCAGCAGTTCCTTCATAAACATACATGACCACTGTCAGATAGGTGAACCAGCCACCACTGCTGCTGTCACTAAACCTACACAACTCACATTCCTCTGCAACCTGCAGCAGGGTCAACTCACAAGTCCAGGCATGTCTTCCAGCTACTTTCTGTTCAGTGGTGACTGCAGCACGGCCCATTGAACACAGACCTGCTGTTCACAATGTGTTTTTTTCTCATGTGGCACAGCTCTTCAGTTGTTCTCCTCTCCTCAGCCCTCTCTCCTCCTGCTTTACTATACTTGCCACACTCTGTCCAGTGCTTCAAGTAGCCCATGCGCCTATTAAGCTAACTGCTTTTCCTGTCAAGGGTTACAGAAGTGACGGGTCTTATCCCAGTAGTCACTGGTAAAGACACCCTGGACACGTCACCAGTCTATGTCACATAGGTGACATACAGAGACAGACAAACATCCATCTCACCTTTACATCGATGGGTAATTTAGAGTCACCAGTTAACCAAACTGCATGTCTTTGGACAGTGGGAGGAAGCCAGAGTTTCCTCTTCACTGTTGCCTGGTGCTGCTCAAGGGACATTTGTTGGGTTCTTGTCTTGTCTCTCTTCAGCAAGGTCTTTATCTTACTACATAGTGTCTGGCGAATTGTTTTGGTGAGATTTGTTGCTATATAAATAAAACTGAACTGAAAAATGACTCTGTATTTTCATCCATGCTATCTGCATGGAGCTAGAGATCCCAGTGCTGGTCCATCACTCCTCCACTTTAGTCCAGACTCATCTCAACAACTACTTTATAAAATTTAGTACAAATATCAAGGTCACTACAGGATTAATTCAAAGTACTTTTGAGAACTTTTGACTTTTCCTTTAGCACCACCGGCAGTTCAGAGTTGTCATCTGTCCAGTGACGTGTCTACATTTCCATTACGTGTATTGGCACAGAATTTGGTTCACACATTCAGGTCTGCCTCAAGGTGAATTATAACAACTTTGGTGATTCTCTGACATCACAGAGTCATGGCATGCCTGCTCGTGAACTTACGCTTACCTCTCGCTCACCTTTACAGCAGTGAGTCATGGAGTTAGTTTCTCACAGGAAAAAAAGAGAGAAAGAGGTAATAAAATTATCACAGACAGCTGCCAATGTTCTTTTAACTATGACACTATGAGAAACTTATCAGATGTTTTGAACCATCCATCTAAACTGATTTTCTTGTTAGGGGTTGTGCTGGAGCCAATACCAGCTGTCACTTGGTGAGATGTGGGGTACGCCCTGGGCAGGTCGCCAGTCAACCACAGGGCTGACATACAGAGAGAACCATAGAGTAAACCATTCACACCTATGGGCAATTTAAACCCAGAGAAATGTAGATGCAGGGAGAACATGCAAACTCTATACAGAACAGGTGGATTTAGCTCCAGGTCCTTCACGGATGTGAAAAATCAAGAAACTAAGCCTCCTTGCTGTTTTTAAAATGGTACCCATGACTCTAGGGATGGACATGACGGTCAGCCATGAGATGAAAGTTCAGAACTGCAACGTTTATTAGATGCTATGCACACCTCGATAGGCTCGACAACACAAAAGATAGTAGCTATTCTATCAGAGGAGCCAAATTCTGAGTGAGCAAAAGTATTGGAACATGTGATTGACAGATGTTTATTACCCAGGTATGTCCTGTGACAGTTTTTGAACAGTAAACAGCACTAAATGAATGCTTTTGGTTTTAATGTTGGGTTTTTTCTTGTGAACATATACTGCATATGTTTTTTAAAAAGGATAAATCAACGTGAAAACTAGAGAACTATCTATAAGAGAAAAGCAGCTTGAATCTGAAACAAGAGGAAAAAGCAAACAGGCATTGCACAACGACATACCAAAAGATCAGCACTCTCATCACCTCTCATCAGCAGAATTTCAGAAACCAAGTTGGAATTTGCAGAAAGGTGCAGAGATGAGTTTCACAGACAGATCATAACAAGATTAACCTCTAACAAAGTGATGGAAAGGCCAAAGTGTGGATGAAGAAATGATCTGTTCATGATCCAAACCAAGATGGTTTCTTGCCTAGCATTATACCATCTAAGTGCATATGTGATAATGTTAGCTTGACGCCCTGCTGTGAAGTAAGCAAAGCCTCACAAAGCTACTAGCTACAGAGACACAGAGAGGCACAGAAATTATAAGGAAGAGAAAGAAGAAAGCATTAGTTTAGCATGAAAATTTAATCTGATCCTCAATTGCACTGCAACAATATCCGTGATTGATTCAAACCACTTGATACTCCGATAATAAGATAAAATAAAAACATTAGATCAACCTGAGTATCTGATGTTCGCGTTTGGTGAACACTGGGAATGTCTATCCAGCGATAATAAAAACACAGAGCACATGCCAAAACCTCTATTAATCACACAGGCTTTAACAGAGCAGCAAGTCAGGGGAGCCTTCATGTGGGTGGGATGGAAATAGGTTTTTCTCCTCCAATAATTAGCTTATCAGACCATTTACACGGCTAAGAATCATTAGCACCAGTTTAATGAGATGGCTAAAAATAGAGGAAACACAAAGGATAGGTGGAACTTGCTGGAACCAGAACTTCACACTCCAAGTGTGTGTGAGCATAAATTCACAACATCACTGTTCATGTGTGGTTGTGTATTCGTCTTCTGCATCTGTGTATTTCTGACTGTGTGCATATAAATGCTTCTGATTGGGTTTGACAGTGTGTTGCATGTGAGTCACTATCACATTGTATGTTGAAACTAGACTGAATGAGAAACGTAATGAAGGAACAAGTCATCCAATTCAACAGTGGGGTTTACTGATTTCAGGGTGGTTTACTGTGGTTTTAATAGCTTCTGGACAATAATTTTATAAGACAATGAGAGAAATAAAAATGTATTATCAGCTTTATCTTTCAACCACTCCTGTATTTTTCTAGTATTATTACCGTTGTCAGTTTCCTTGCTCGTTTTATTTGTCCTATTGTCATGGTTGTGATAGCACAAGTAAAGTTTCTGTAGTTTTTATGTGTCTAATTTTAGTCCTACATTTTTGCAGTGCACTTCCCAAAAGAAACACACAAATGTAATTATTTATTTATGAGAAACAGTATTGGAAAAAGGAGTAGCGGACCTTTCTGCAGGAAAGAGCAGCTTCACAGCAGATTATGAACAACAGCAGAATAATAGGTTAAATCATTGTTTTGGACCATTTCTATCACAGAAGAGTGGGGTCAGGGGTCAGGTGCTGGAAAGAGGCAGAGGTAGTGGCTACCTAAAGCTATGCAAACTAGTATGTGTCCTTTAAACACATCTAAAGTAAAAACCTGAGTGGAGTAATTATTTTGCAATTTGGGGCTTAAGACAAAACCAATTAGCCATTACCAACCGCATATGCAGTAAATGTACATGCTGACCCCTGTTCACTACACTATGTTAAAGTTATGACTCATCAGTGTTTAATACATAAACTTACTCAAGTTAAGTCCAAATTTGTGCATTAATGTCATGGGGTTAAGACACACGTTTCAATTTCCATGCTGGCAGACACATTTACGAGGACAGCAGGACCTCAAAAACTATGAAAAATAAGACGTCAAGACACATGATACCAGGCATTTATATGCCAATTTCATTTGATCAGTGAGAAGAGCATTTACAGTCGAGAGCCTAGCTGCTCTCACCTTCAGTAAAGTGACGTGAGCAACTGTTTGGGGTAGTACGGTGTGTGTCGAGGGGGGTGCAGACAGTGGATAATGTCACAGGCTGGAGCAACTAGGGCAACACATACACACAAAAACACTAAGCAATCACAGTGATACACTTGAGCTTTGAAAGTACTCAACAAATAAATATTATTATTATTGCTACTATAGTGTACAAACACATGGATGAGAAACTATGGATTGTTAAGGATAACAATCCATAGTCCTTGATAAGGATTGTTGATCCAAAACAACAATGGATCCAAAACTACTGAAATAAGAAAGAATTCATGCCAGTGTTTTTACTGGTAACATTTTTCCATGGTAGCCTGCGACAACAAAATCGATCTAACAAAACAAGCGTCTAATCAAATACCTTGATGACTCACCTCGGAGCAGCACTAACGGTCATTTAGCAGACGCTCTAATGAAGCTCTAATAAATCACCATCTAGGTGAAAATGTTTTTGCAAACGCTCTCACCTGCTTTTGCAACTCCCCATAAAGAAAATGGGAGTCGAGAAGAAAATCTGTCTTTTACCAACATTGCTAAAGACAAATCCAGTAGTGGGCTTTACTGAATAAGTATTGATTTGTGAGATATGAGCTGGAATCTGCACGGCACTGTTTTGATATTTTCCGTAATGGACACAGGTGTCCACTTTAACAGTTGTTTACCACGTATTAATGGAGAAAGATTAGTAGTACTAACTGCAGAGGCCAAGTTGATGCTAACGCAAACTATTTGCACACACATTCATGCAATTGACACATGCAGAAACACACAATAAAGAGTGAGGGGTAGTGGTGGGGGAAGCAGTAGAACTACTCCTGCCAGCCCCGTCCAGTCTGTAGCTGTTACTAAACATCAAGCAGAGTAAAGCAACTGCAGCTGTGAGTCAGACTGACAGCAACCCCCTGTTCGTCTGAGTGGTGGCCTGAACCTTCAATACTACAGAAAAAACACTAATGGGGAAAAAATGCACCTTTGTCACTAGGCTGGCTAGCATGTCTTCAGAAACCAGAAACCCAGACTACATACTGAAGAGCTGGGGAGAAAACACTGATCATTTAAACAGCTGGGGACATGAATTTAAAGTAGAATCTGCTTTTAAAATTTTCAACATGTAAAGTGACTTTATCTTATGAGTCGGAAAAATAGACAGATTTTGTCTAATAAGGTTGAATGTCGACCGCACTCTGTTACAATACAATTAGCGCCAATGGATTATTAAAGTTGGCAAACGCTGGAGTGGCAATCTCAAACAGAGCGGTAGAACAGATGTGTCAAGATAAATGAAAATCGCTCAGAGCATTTCGTTTGTAGCTTAATCCAATTATTTAGATATGTCAAGATCACCTAAGAACCACTTGAAGCTCACCTCTATCATCAACACTCATCAATGATGCATTTGTTGGCTTGAATGTAAACTATTAAGTATTTTTGGGCTCGTTTTCAAGTGGAAGGAACAAAACACAGGGAAAAAAAACACTCACACTGAGAATGTAATGAATGTTAGTTTTTAGTTTTAACCTAATAAACTGGAAACATGCGATATATGTTCATGTTGCCAGCTTACATGGTGCACAAACCTAATGCTTTGCAGCCACAATGACGCAATTTAATAGTTTAATCCTCAAACAAGCATGTTAATCGTGGTAAGCATTGGAAACAACAGTGTGGTTCCTGGTGGAAGAAAAGGTGCTGATATTGTGTATAAGTGGTGATGATTTAGCAGAGCTGAGTGCTGGTGTGGGTGAGCAGTTAGCTGGGAGAGGCCGGGATGGGAAGTCTGGGAAAGTCTTAATGACAGAGTAGTGGTGAGACGAGACACAGAGCCATAACCATGAATCACATGGTAATTAATGACCAGGTTCCCATGGTCGGGGCTTGTTTGATGGTAAAACAAAAGCTATCTGGACCATGCAAGCGTTATTTACACACACATTAGGCAGATTAAGCTACAGGGGAGGTGGGGGAGGGACAGGGGCAAGGTTAAAGAGCCACTCATGTGGTGTTTGCGATAAGAGGAGAGTAGCAACATGACCAGCAGGTAGAGTGGAGACAAGATGGACTGGAGCTAATGAGGAGTGTGGGACCACCTGGCTGCCTGGTTGCAGAGTGAAGGGGAGGGCCAAAGGTCCTGCTAATGATAGCCTCAGCCTCTCCAAACTACACCGGGGTCAAACAGGGGGGCATTAAAACAGAGCCTGTCTGCCTGTACGGAGACGTTACTGTCATGAGCACAGAAAACCATGTGGTCGCTGCACGACTTTTTGGCAACACGCACACACTCACTGCTCCCTCACCAGCACAACAATGAGTCAGTTTCTCACAGGAAAAAAAAAAAAAAAAGAGAGACAAGGAGGTGATAAAAAGAATTATGAGAGCAGCAGCCAGGGTTAAAATAATCTGAAAAATCATCATCATTGTTATTCTCACTGTTTTACATTTATTTTACAACTATCATTTTCTCTGTCTTTACAGTTTCAAAACATATAATCAGAATAAATATGATGCAACATTCAGGGCTTTAATGAAAACTACCTATGAGGAGCTGATTAGAAATAAACGAATAAAAAATAAATGAGCAAAGCGTGGTGTCCATTACCTTGTCATAAAATGTGTTTCTATATTATAAACTTAATGTCTATTTTTATGATCCCATCAGAAGTAACATCACGATGCAGGATTATGAAATGCATCACAAACCAAACCTTTATCAAACATCATAACTGACATTTATTGTTTTGTAAATCAGAGTCTACACTTGTCACAACCACGTTTGTAGTTAATTACACCTACTACAATTACTTATATTGTCATGGTTACCCACAGATGTCAAGCTCTACTTTGTTTTACTCACCACACTATAAACACATGCACCACCTTCCACAATAAAACACCACACAGAGTACATAAAACATGCTTCAGAGTGTATAATGTGAAACAAGCCCATAACAACAAAGAGACCAATTAAAGGGGCCTGTGCAATTAAAGGGAAGGAAGTGTAGCTGCAGTGACAGCGAGCGGGCGGGCTGTCAGCCACGCAGAGGGTGGGGTCAACTAGGCGTTCACAGGAAGTCCAGACAAGCTTGAGAACTGGAGGAAGAAAGGCAGGTGGAGTCTGGAATCATACAGAAAACACACGCACCATTCTCGTGCTTGAGCAGAAATGCTAGTCAAAGTGTTACTGAGCTCTATGTTGTGCAAAGATGCTTTACACCCCCACAAGGTTTCATAATAGACACACTGAAAATAAAAAGACTCACAATCACTCCCAAGATCACACACACACTCCCATTCTATCACACAAACAAACATAAGCATTCATGCACACACAGAGCCGGATAAAAAGATCAGCAGAGAAATTCACACATTGACTCTGAGATAACATGAATGTTTGCACAAGCATCTGTGTGTATGTGTGTTTTTGCATTTAACAGTGTGTGTAGGTGTTCTTCCTTAAAGGGAAACGCCACCTTAAAATCATTTTACTGGTTAAAACAAGATCACTGTGGATGGTGAATGTGTATGCAGTACTGTACACAGGACTTGTTATCACATGAATATTTTCATCAGCTTTAATTGACTCCGGTGCCAGAAAATAAAGCTTGCAGTTTCGAACCATTTGTCAGACTAAAACTTATTTTTCTGATGCTTAAATTGTTTACTGCTCCTTTCAACGCTCTGCAACTCTAAAATCTTTATAGAGCAGCTAAAAGTCAAAACCAACTTAACTTTACCCACGTACGACCCACAGCTGAGAGTGAGCTTCAGCTGATATCTAAGAGGATTAGTGGGTGGAATTTTCCTTTAAGAGAAGTTTCCACCCACGGCGGCGCTCTTGTCACATCCCACAGCCTCATACTGTTGGGCCACACAATCAGCTGTGAGAGCTCGGACACTTCACACACCGACGAGATGGAGCTATTTTCAGCCGGCGTCAGAGGGGAGCTCTCTGGAAAATGTGCAGAGTGTATTAGGTGTGTGTGGTTTAGAAAAAACAGTCTGTAGCATGTGTGCATACAGTGTATGTCTGCATGCATGAATGTGTATGTGCACTGTATGTGCATCTATCATTGTATAGATACAAAGAATCTGGCACATTTCTTTAACCGGAAGGTGCCAGGTACCAATCACCGTCTCCCAGAATCCGCACGATTACCACTGCAACCAAAACGTCTTTAAAAAGATCCTATACTCTGGGTTTCAAAAACTGTAAAGGTAATGTTGAAGTTCACAGCAGGTAGACCAACAAAGATTCCGAGCACTGGTATAACCTATACGAGTGGTTTCAACAAACATGTATTGTTCCATCTCAGATTACACCACGATTCCTGGCACTGAAGAAATAAAATAAATAAAATATCTTGTACAGCTTCCAGTTCATGATGTGACTTGTTCCTGCCTCATTGTTGTATCCATATCTCTGCTGTTGTGGAACAACACGCAATTGTTTTTACTTAAAAGTAATATTTATAGAGAGTTCTACCTGTTAACTTTTCAGGTAGCAGAATTAGTGATTCTAAACAGTTGTGATAAACAGCTAACATGCAGTACTAACAAGCTCGCTGTAGCAGCTAACCAACCATGAGCAAAAAGGTCAGCACAGCATCATCGGTCCAAACTGACCCACAACAGCGACCTGTCGTCAACAGCAGCGGAGGCCTGACAACCATCAAGGTGGCAAATGAAGCAGTGAACCACAACCAAGAGAAACAGAGATGGTTACTAAGATGCTGGCACACATACTGTCAGTGTGTTTATGTGATTATCTGCTTCCGTGGGTGTATTTCCACCTGTGTATGTGGTTGTGTCGAGGTGTTGTTTAAAGCGTTGCCAGTAATTGCCAGGAATTGCGTGCTTGTATGTACCTTCGCGTTTTTGTGCCTTACTTGGTGTTCATATCTGCATCAGACGCAGCCGACCAGACACTGAATGTTCTTTTCATGCATTCAGTGAAGCAAAGGAGTAAACGTACACAAACAGCTGGTTCCACATGACCTAATAAGAGAGTGGCTGACTGGCAGAACATCTTTCCCTCCGTGGCACAGATTAGATTACACTCCTTCAAGGCTCCTGACTTTGCCTGGGATGGCCTCTTCGTCTGATTAGCATACGTATCACAGCAACCGCTTCTATAGACCTCCTTAATGGTTTAAAGCAAACTCGCCTGAATCTTTAGTTGCAGGCTGCATGAAGACTCTGGTTTCCTCATTGTACACTTGAGACCATTTGTGTTCAGATTTCATTACTAATGTGTCACTTCCACTGACACATGGTATACAGTTAGGCCATAAACACGCTCGAGGGCCGGCTACACCTAGCCTTCCATTGGACCAGGGGTGGAGGGGGGGTTGCACGGCTGCACGTGCTCAGACCAAACAACCACCATGTTCTGCATTGATGATGAATTCTCCATACGTGCTTGTTGGTGACAAATTAGCAATTACACTGCTAAAGCAACGGGGTATATGTAGTATCTGGCAGAAAGTCACACAAGCACAGAGAGAACATGCAAACTACACACAGAAAAGTTGGAGCCGGCTGGCAGGTTTAAACCCGTAATCTTCTATCTCTGAGGCAGGACTACATACTACTCCTCCTATCCGTACCACTTATTTTATTCAATATAAATAAAGTCTGACTGTATTATTATAATTAGCTATGTTCTGCAGACCTAAGAATGTTTGAAACATATTTAAAATATGCATGAATGGTGGGAAAGTGCATTATTGTTTGAAACATTTATATGGATGTTTTGCCATGACTAAGTCACCACTGGAATTTATAGCATTTTAACTACTGTCAACCGCAGGTCTGGTTTTCTGCAGTAAATACATTTTTAGTGCCACCTTTCAAGCCTACAGATGTGTATTTGACATTGAAACTTGGATCTTATTCAGAGCAGTTTCTTGTTACCATCCTAAGCATTTGACCAGAACTAGTAATGCAACAGTTAAGCAAATACTGAGGAGCCTTTGAAGCAAGACACTGAATTTTAGAGGCTATCAACAACTGGCAGGTATGAGTGGGCATAATACCAGGTTCATACCAAGCATGTTTGTGGCAGTTTGTTTGAAATCTGGGATCTGGGAACCTTTAGTAGAACATTTAGTTGCAGAGGTGAGAACAATGGAATCAAAACGGGTAAACGTTAACTATAACATCATATAAGATCAACTGAGTCTAATTCACCTGCCATTACATCTAGACTATATGTAATCTGGAGCAATTATAGGAACTCAGCCCAAAATTAAAGTACAGAAGTGCACGAATTGATGACTTTTGATATCTTGTTGTAAACTGAGTGGTCAATTATAGACATTGACATTAACTGCATATTCCTAGTTTGTATTGATTGATTTAACATCAGTGGTTCCGTTCAGTTTAGTTTTTTGTCGAGTTTAAACCAGATGGTTAGATACTTGCTCTCCAGGTATGGAGCTGGAGGCTATTTTATATCCATTCATGTCTGCAAGGCTTCGAAAGGCATGACTGAAGGAGGCTGCAAGTGTAAGCTCTGTGGGCCCTATAGTATAAAACAATGAGAACCATCAAACCCTTGGTGTTTTGAATGTGGCTGCCTGTCCACAAGGAGTTCCCCAAGGGAGTTTGATAAAGTATCTTTGTTTTTTTTCTTTAGACTATGCTTCAGCAAGGACATTTTCATAAAGAACAATGCAAATAAATAACTGATACTGCATCTGGCACCAGCATTAGCATTATTAACAATTTTACCGTACTAGAAATTTGGCAAATAGCAGGTAATGAATCTGAATCTCATTTTTAAATTACTACTTGGGGGATTGGTGAAGATATATAAGTAGCATAACGGCTATATAAGTAGGATTATGACTGGACTACCAAGCAGGCCACAGTATTCATGAGAAACGTCCACTAAAGCCATGAGAGAAGCTTAACTTAAGTCGAAAGAATGCAGGGTCAAGCCACCAAGAAATTACTTTTAACTTGGGTGAAGGTACTGGTTAAAAGCAGTTTAAAAGCATGTTTGGTTAATTTTAACTGTATTGTACATTAGGGTTAGAGAAGTGACACCTGTCATGTGGAGAAGCAGATTTATTACGCCAGATACCCACTGTGTGGCCTGAAGATACATCACAACATCATTAATCATGGAAACTGGGCTTCCTTAGAATACTTGGCACATTTAGCCACGTAGTACAGCCCACTGTATGTTTCTGAGACCAATTCAGATTATCTCTTTTCATATCTAGCACATAACACTGCAAATACAAACTAAACCACACTACAAAAGGGGCAGGAAATAGAGATTATCTGAACCATGGTTTTACTTTTTTTTTTTTTTTTTTACAGTTTCCATGATTACATATTCACAGAGTGACGGGCACAAGTGAGCATGAAGATGATCATATACAATACAAATGACCTAAGAATAACACTAAGTCATTCCTCAGATAAAATAATTCTACATATCACAATGTCAACTGATGAAACTGATTATTATTATCAATGTTTTTGTTATGATTGCTGCCACAGAGACCGGGAAACCCCAAAGGTTAAATGTTTTTAGGACTTTGAATACTGTTAAAAAGTATTTTGGTCTATGATAATAAATCAAAAATGTAGGGGGCTGTAATCCACTATTTAATGTTGATGGTTTCAATTGCACACCCAGCCTTTGATCACACATATGTAAGTGAAGACTTAACAATACAAAGGACACCTGTTTATTCACATGGTGTCTGGTGGGTTGTAAGGATCTAATGATATTTATGTTATGTACTGTAAAACTGTCAGTGCCTGCTTTTAAATCCATTTTTAACCAACATGCTGTTGTGTCAGAGACAAACTCCCATATGATGTCAATATAATGGTTAATAAAGTTGTCAGACCTGTAGACTGGATGAGGGAATGCTAGAGAAGACAGATGGGTGACCTGGTCTAAAAAGGACCTATCTGGCTCAAATGTATGTAATGTTCTAAAGAAACTATGAAATATGTTTTACAGCCTGTTCTAGGCCAGACTAATTCCATAATGAATATGGGTGTTAAACTCTTAGGTAACGACTGTAGTTAGTCTATGCTAAAATAAATGGACATTTCAAGATTTTGTATTAAATTTAAATTTTAAAATTAAATTAAAATAAATCTAAATAAATTAAATTTACAAAAAATTAGCACCATCCTCCTTAAATATTAAGCGGCTATAGAATGATAATCATTTATAAAATAATTAAATTAAAATATAACAGCATGTTGTACCGACAGTAGCAAAATGTATCAGTCAAAATGCAAAACAAATATTATAACACCACCAACAGGCAGTGGTACCTTTGCTGAACTACAGTACCAAAGAGTCTCTCCGAAGTCTGCAGGCAGCAGGAATAATGAAATATCCACAAGATAATGGTCTAACAAGCTAACGTGTAATTGACATAAAAAATTATGTCAGGAATTTTGGCATGGTTAACCATGAAACCACAGTTTCACCCCTAATCTAAACACAGAGACAATACTGATAAAAAAACTGTATAAGAAAGCATTCAATACTGTATACAGGACAAAGTTAGTGTAAGAATAGTGTATGAATATAGCTAAGCTACGGGGCTACAAATCGTTGGATCAGTGGTTTAATTCCCGTCTCCCCATATGTCAAGGTCTCCTCAGGCAAGACACCCAACCCCAAGTTGCAGCCAGTGTGTCAGGTCAGCTAATGTAAACTATTCTCAGTGCAGTTTGCCTATTATCGACACCGCTAATAAAGCAATGACCGTTCAGTTTCTGTCTGCAGGTGGAGACAGACCTGGTGCAACTCAATTTTTAACCATACCTACTAAGCTCTAACTGTCCAGTTGTTTCTCCAACTGGAAGAAATACTTGTCAGTGGGAACAATTGAATCCCATCTGAATTGCTTAACAAATTACATATATGGGCCCCGATTATCAGTCTGGAATCAGGCTAGTTTACTTCTCTAAAACTCATCTGCATCTTGAGAACTCTGGGTGTGGTTTGATGAGGTTTGACTGACAGTTAAATTTTTCTGTCAACTGTGGCAACAGCATTACAACTGTCATCAGAGCACATGATTATAATTTTGATTCATAAATTAAGAGTGGTGTCTGGAAATACCTGAGATAACCTCTTCGCAAAACAGCCTCACCCTCCTCAAACAAGTCACACAAGTACAAAAAATGTCTCATGCGAGACCACCAGTATAACATAAGGTAAGGTAACCTTTTATTGTAGTCTTAGGTAAGCTAACCTAAAGTAAGACTACTATTCACCCACTCATTGTAGGTAACACTTTACAGCATGGTTCCAACCTTCAAAACAAATCATGGATCTGCATGTTAACATTTACTCCTTGGCCTAACAAGATTTTGGAACATCCTGCAATCCAACAAACACAGAGACAAATGAGACTGAAAACATCCTTGGCGTTAGTAATTAACACTCCCAACCTCTGCACACGCATTGAATGAGTGAATTTGATTCCCATAATTGCACATGGTGACAGTTTTACATCCTGATTTGGCAGAGCAAACTATTAAGTCTGTGCCAAAAATGCATCAAACTTCCCACTGCATTCCATCCCTGCGTCATTTAATCCTGACTGAAGGAAGAGAGAAATTGTGCATTCAAGTTTAATTGCATGTAATGAACACAATTAGTAGACAACTTTTAATTACTAAGGGTTTGAATTGCCTGAAATTAGTATTATCAAGTATCTTGTGTCTTCATGACAGACTTACAAAGCATCAAAACATCAAGGATCTAAATAAAAAGGATGCGGAGCATCCACCTAATGTTAATTATGAAGCATTTTAACGAAGCACAAAGTCGCAGACTTCAAACATCAACAACCACCTTTGCTAAATAGCACTTGAGCAGAAGGAACATGCCATCCCCAATACCAAGCTGCTGACTGCTGCCCAGGTCTGGGGAGCAGTGGATGTGTGTCGTGTCTCTGGAGGGTGGGTTTTGGGGGTTTGCTGATGTGCTGTTGACAGTGTGTTTGGGACAGAGGCAGCTGGGAATGCAGAGCCAGCACTCCCCTGTCTCCCGATTCAGGCCTATCCATTTTGTTACTGTAGCTTCTAAGAGACACAATCACTCCTCTTCTGTTACATGCTATTGGAAAAAACACTAACATAGCACCATGTAATTTACAGTATTTCACATACAAGAACGTGTACTTAAGTGTAGTTATTTTGATATACAGTATTGTCCAGCTCCACAGCATATTGATGTAAAAGTCACGACAATGACGTCATATCTAGCCATAGCTGCATTTTAAAAGCGCACAGGTCATGTTTAGACAATAAAAGTGAAGTTGTAGCTTCATACTGGTGAAGATTTATTTCACATTTCTTTCACATCCCTTACACAATTAGTAAGTCTTAATGACTAGACAAATACTAAAATCTTTACCTGATAATTCTGCACAAGCTCTAACTGAAATAGTACCAAAGTATCAAACCAGCACTGACATAAAATCTGTCTGTTGTTCCTCCACAGAAGGCCTTTTATCACAATTAGTCTGGCTTCCAGAAGACCTTAATGTTCAGGCAGACACTGCAGTGATTGTTGCTCCCGAAAGGCACGACGGAACGCAGGTGAACAAACAAGACTCAATCTCTCCAAAATACCTTAAGTGCAAAGATATTTTCTGTTTCGTTCTAAGCCGCCATCAAACATGATCTCGGTGCTTGGAGACCAAACTAAACACAGCACATTCAGAGAGGAACAGAAGGAGTGAGGAGCTTGCACACAGTACCATTTGTCTTCATTAATGCATTATACAGTTTAAAGATTGTTTAGCTTGGCAGATTGAGAAAGAACCTATTTTCACTTACAGAAATGGTGTGTAGGAGTGGCTGTAGAGGAGGCAGGAGAACTTTATTACTCCCCAAAGAGAGGAGTGCAGGTGAATTTAGGAACCAAAAGGAATTAGAACAACCAGAATGCAGAAATAAAATGATCTAGTGTTTTTTTTTTTAATTTACAAGTCATCAAAAGCACTTAGCTATATCAGGAATATATAGGACCACGCAGGTTTCGACAGCTACTTTCTCTTAAGAAATAATCATTGCATTGTCTACTTATTCAGGTTATCTTTGTGTAAGATCTCTGCTTCAGTGTTGTTTTCTTTACTTTTAGTTTATTCAGCATTGCACATTAATACTGAAGACACCAAAACTATGAAGGAACACATTGAATTCTACATGGAATGGTTTTCTAACATTCTGGAGTTCCCATTCTCAACGTTCAACAAAGACACAACGGTTAGCACCAAAAATCTCAAATTTAGAGTAATCAGACCAAAAGACCTTACATTCCTAAGGCAACGACAGAATGCCATCAGCTGTCGTAACAGCACTAACAGGACTATTGACTCTGTAACTATCCTTCTCTGCACAAGACAAAAGATGGTCTAAAGCACATTAGGAAGTCAAGAAATTACCTCGACCATTCCACGTGATGTTTATAAAACGTGATGTTATTTAACACATATTTGTTCTGTCATAATTTCCAAAAATATTTAGTATTGTACAATGTTTACATTAATATAAAAAAAAAACTCAAAACCTTGGACACATCTTCCTCAGTGGGTTTGAGTCATGCCAAAGACCTTTGTTGTATTGTAAGTTATATTACCGATTTCTTTTCTCTCCCTGTAAATTTTACACTGTGACTATCAAATGCCCAGAAAAACACCTAAACAAATCTTCCACAGCTGCCACATCAAAAGAGTTTAAAAGATAGTGGGTGCATGAACATGTTCATCTCTGACATTCATTCTATTACGATCACACTTATTCAGGAATAACCTTACAACTTCAATGACACCTCTCAAAATATAAACTCAGTCTTTGTCAGTTTAGTCCTTTAAAATAACTTCTTCAAAAGAATATAAGCTGTGGGAAACAATATAATATGAAAATAGTGTACAAAGGAAATCATGTACAGAATTAAATGCTGTATTTGACAATAGTATATGCATCAAACCCACAACTGGAGTTAACAAGCACGCACTCAAAGTTCACCCACGTGTTGACATGGAGCTGCGATTCAATAGAAAATAGAATAAGTGGCACTGGGAGGAACCTTCTTCTGATGTGTATTTCCTGGTTTATATAAGGGTCCTCCATGTCTCATAAATCTATTAATACCCCGCCACCAATATGAATGCAACAAGGCCTTCAAATGCCCCATTTTCCCCGCAACACAGCACAACTCAGCCTGTGGCGCACGTACACACATGAGGGCTTTGTGCAGTTGTTTGTTATCAGCAGGAACCTGGGTCTGCATGAGGGAGGAAATGTTACTGGTTCCCACCATAACTCAGCACAGGCGTAATCAGTAATGGTAGCTTGATGAATGGAAGACTACGGTACACACAGGCCTTTGTCGCGAGCCATAAACAATGAGTCAGACTGGTATATCTGACAATTATAACCAACTTTCAAGGACTCCTTAACATATCCAAATGCGGTCTTAACCCACCCCCCACCACCACCACCACCCCTACAAACACACATATCGCCCTCCTCCTCTTTTTAGCACCAGTCATGTGGTTTTGTGAAATGACAGGCTCAATGTTCTCACACACTGTAAATCAGATAAACACACAAAAGTATATCTCTGTTGGCGTTTACACTGTTTGACCTTCACAAGGCTTTTTTCAAATGTCAGAATACTGAAGGAAGCAATGGAGAAAACTACAAAGCAGCAGTTTTGTCAGTGATAACCTCCATGTTCTCACACTTTGTAAGTCACTCAAATGGAATATTAAACATCCGTCAAGAATATCTGACCTCTGCCGTCTTGTAGCCAAATCTCTCAGAGGTACAGTCTAATGTGAGTACATGTTGTGCAGTGGTAACGTGCAGAAGGCATTACTAGTACTTATGAATTAATTAAAAAAATACAATTTCTGTGGCCAGGAGCCAGGGTTGGGTATGAGGCATTTCTGCCTAGTCCTATGTGAAAAAGCAACACCAAGGTTTGTCTCACATTTGCCAAAAACATCTTGATTATCCCCAAGACCTTTGGGCAAATATTCTGTGGACTGATGAGACGAAAGATAAACTTACATGTGGCATAAAAGTCACAGCATATACCACCAGTCAAACGTGTGACAAATATGGAAGAAAAAAAATCAGGAATTGGGCGAATACTTTTTCACAGGACTGTATGAATGTAAGGTTTACATTATGTTCACTTGCAACTATGTGATAATGCATCTCAGGCAGTGCTGTGGAGTAAGAAAAGTATTTTAACACCTCAGCCGCACTGCTAGAAAATGAGCCCTTAGGGGAAAATTTAAATGGGAGGTCTGGCTCCTTGCCTGTCGTACAAAGTAAATGAAATAGTTTTGTCACTGGTAAGTTCAATACATTTATCTGGAGCCATAATATCTAATAACTGCTTATTAAAACATACCTCAGATCAAGTTATACAGCCTCAACAATAGTTCTATAACCTCAGCATAGTGAGGAGAATCATGCCACAAATCAAACTATGACTCTAGTGAACTACAAATTTGAGCATCATTTGATCTAGCATAGAAATTACCTCTTATTGTTATTTCACCAAATTAAGTCACAATAAAATAAAACTTTGTCACTTCCATTAAAATACAGTAACTATTTACTACTGTAACAACATTTACTGGAGGCTGCTTAATTGTGACATTTATTAATGATATGTAGAGCCCTATGATTTTCGCAATGCAGAAAACGCAAAGAGAGTCGCAGACTTTACCAAATAAAATGTAATGTTTAAATAGGAAACCTTCCCACACAGAGGAAAAAAGTCAACGGTCAGCTATGGCGAAGATGCCTGATGAAACACTGAAGTCTGACCACTTACAGTCAAAGATTCACATTAGAAACAGAGACAAGAAGAAAACTAGCGTGAGTTGCTCACTTAAGCAAAGTACCCACTGAGCGACTTGCCACCCCTAATTTCTATGACTCTGAATGTGTGCAGCACATGAGAGACACAAGCTGGGGCTATATTTATCCCACCATTCAGTGGGTAAGATACAGTGTTTTCAGTCTGGTTTAGCATTGCTCTCAGCATCACCTCTCCTGGTGCTTCTTCGTTCTCTTAATGCTCAAAGTCACCATGCACACGTGGACAATAATTATGCAAAATTAAAAACCAAAATATAAATTGCTAAATATCATATTTGGTACAATTTGAAAAGTACCAAAAAATAAGCTAATTCCCCAAACTCAATTGCCAGTACACTTAAACGTTACTTCTTATAAGTGCACTACTTACAACAAATAATTTAAAAAATGCCTCTCTTGTACTTACATACTGTAACAAATAAGTAAGAATGCAGGGTGGAGTCAGTGTTGGGTTAAGACCTGCTGAGGTTGGGACAGTGACTTAGAGACATAAAGGGTACGTAGGTGGTAGTTTTTGTATTAGCCTCAGATAGTAATGAAGGTGCTTGGCTTTGGTCTTCTCTTACGTGGCATTTGGTGCCAGAAAGCATTGATAATGAGAGGGAGGAAAGGGTGCGTGTGAACGTGAGTGGGTGCTATAATGACAGATGTGTGTGTATACATGTGTGTTTGTGTCTGCATGTGAGGCATTGATGAAGTTTGGTGCAGACTGGTGAGGTTGATACATGTGTTAAGGTTTTCACATGTAAATGTACACTGGTGTATACATGAGGTGTGTATGTGTGTGTCTAAATGTGTGCATGCGTGTGTGTGTGAGAGAGAGAGAGAGCTAGAGAGACAGAGAGTGGGGAATTACAGTGTCTAGCATTAGGAGCCAGTCTTCAGTCTGCCACTCCCACGGACAGTTTGGAGCACTTTAGCACTTGACTTCTGTTTTTGGAAGGCTGTAAAAAAAAAAAAAAAAAAAAAAAAACCCCTACAAAGGGTGAGTGGCTTTCTACGAGTTTTTACTGCCCCACAGTTTATCTGCAGGGAATAACAGGGATGATGTTTAAATTCTAATTACTCTGTTTTGGTGGAAAATATAGTCACCCACTGGAATTTAACCACTGCATCAAAACTCCACACCTACCTGTACTTGACAGAGTTTGGTTTTACCAACGAACAACCTGCGTCACAAGACATTCCCCTCACTGTTCCAGAACATGCCATGGTGTTACATTAACTTCTTAGCAGTTCTTTGTGCCATCTGTACTTAAATTCTTTTTAACGTCGATGGGAACATTCTGCCAAAAGTAGCATTCCAGTTCAAAACCACAACTTTTCTATATGCATTATTTGCATCATTTCTAGTATCAAAAATACAGATTTTACTTTTTCTATAGAGCTTTTCTTCAACTACGACCTGCTAAAAGTGAGTTCTTTGCAGTTATTTCAAGGGAACATGTTTGTATCAAAATTAACAATTACACAGTTCACGTTGTAATGAGAGCACCTTTCAAGGAACCAATCCGTGGCTATGGTTTAATATTTACTTTCAATCTGCATTCTTTACGGTAGTTTTTATAATGCAACATAATAAGTTAAGCGGTCTGGTAGCTCAATGGGTGTAGCGTCAGACTGGGATGCAGAGGGTCACAGGTTGGAATCCCAGCCTGACTCCTAGCCCATCCCCCACCAGGTGTGTCCCTGACCCAGACACTCAGCGCTAGCTCCCTGTAAGTTGCTTTGGATAAAAACGTCTGCAAAGCAAAGTAAAGATGACAACCGCAATAGCTTTTATGGCTTCATTATGGGCTGGCATTGCTGAAGAAAAACCATCTACTAAACACACAAAGTTATCATGACTGTGTTTGTAAGAATTTGTCCAGTTCACCTTGAGATTACCATG
This sequence comes from Ctenopoma multispine, assembly GCA_034779795.1. Lineage (NCBI taxonomy): Eukaryota > Metazoa > Chordata > Actinopteri > Anabantiformes > Anabantidae > Ctenopoma > Ctenopoma multispine. The sequence continues at coordinate 1,789,094 of JAUYWH010000014.1, forward strand.
TGCTCTCACACACCATCATAAGCACCCTCACTGACACAGCCTATTTCCCAGTTCCTAACATTACCTAAACCTAAACGCTAACCTTAACTCTGAAGTATGAACCCTCAGACAATATTTGACACAACAAAAGATTTCTTAAGTTACCACAATGTCCTGAATCATTCTCTCAGTCATTTAAATCATTTAAATCAGTCCACACAAATCAAAATACAAAAACAAGAGTCTTTTAGAGCCTCCTGAGTAGCGCTACTGTATAATAATTTGGATGACATGAGTAATCTCTACAGTAGCACCTCAATACTTTTGCTGACATGCAAACACACGTACATATACACATACACTGATATGTACAGTAATGTGTTCAAGCATGTTAACACAGACTGAAAGCCGAAACACTGTTCATATGGATAACAGAGCACAGGGTTGCTGGCATGTTATGACACACACAGAGCCACAAACCTCTTGCTTCCACTCCCTCTGGCTCTGTGCCCACTTCCCATCTTGACTAGATTTAAAACTGAGACAGAGTTTGAACCAATGATGCAGTAAGTAGTTTTTCAAACATGACGCTTAGCAAATCATTAGAAACTGAGAGGTGATGATTACCAACCAAACCACCGGAAAAAGCAGACACCCTGCTCTCCACACTATGTCGAAGGAAATGCCCTTTCATTTTCTGAGCCAAACCAAAGACAGCATGTGAAAACAAGAGTGCAAGAAGCCATTACAGAGAGGCCAAGCCAGAGTGAGGCCTGTGAATTCCGACAGCACAAAGGTGGGAACATTTTACTCTGAACCACACGTCGGACTGACTTTATCCTCAGAAACAATCCTCTTCCTCTGGGAACTCATGCTCTGGACTCAATGACAAAGAGACGGAAACAATGGTGGTACTGAAAGTGTGACATTTAGCATTTATTGCTACCAAAGTCACTGTGAAAGTATAATTAACTGACAAAACCCTTTCTGGACTTTATACCACAGTTTAAACTTGATGGTTTTGGATTGGATCTTGTGGGAAATGTGCTTGGAAAAAAACAACAAACACAGAAAGAGGAAGCCGTTTTGTCATTATGACCCACATCAAAATAAAGACTTTCTAATCACTCCCATTGGCAGTAATGGTAAAGAAAAGGGGCTGAAGTTAAAGCTGGTAATTTATGCTACCAGTGTTTGCAGTAGGTATGATCAAAGCCTTAATTGCCCAGTCATCCATGTTCTTGCAAGACTATTTAATATGAGGCATGCCACATGCGTCATTTAATCCATATTCTGATTGTCTGGTTTTTAATATTAATAATAAAAACAACAGATCATTAATCCCCTATGGGGAATTTATTTGTGGACAGCATTCTGTATTTTGGGCTCCAAGGGTTCATGGTTCAGTGTCTTGTCCAGGGACACTTCAACATGTGACCTGGAAGCAGGGGAACCACAAATCAAACGACCAACCCTGGAATTCGTAAACACGTGGCCTACCAACTGTGCTACGGTCACCCTGTGTAGGGTAAGGCCAACACACACTTATTAACTGTACACTTTACCGTGAATTACATTTTGGTCGCGTTTAAAGTTTAAAGATTCCAGTCTTTAATCTCAGAAATTAATTTCTCTTGAGACTAAAGAGATTTTCTTAAACACATTTGACACAGACAGGTGGTTTCATGTTTCATGATTTCAAAAATAAAGCTAATAAAACTTTATTTCTAAAGTGTGAAGACCTATCTCTATGTCAAAGTAACAGCTCTTAACATTTCTAAAGGCTCCTGCTTGCTAACTGACCTTAGCCAACATGTACCCTATCATGCTTCCAGCTAGTGACATTAAACTGCTGTGGGTGGCTTACCCATGTAGGCATTGTAGTATTGAAGAACAACAATATTAGCCCTAATAACCAAAAAAAGGGGTGATTATTAAAGCTTCTCCTTGTTTTCTGTCCATTTTGGGCAATTCTTAACTTGATATTTCTCACATATATTTACTGTGATTTAACCTTGTGGCTTCTCACATGGCAGCATCTCGAAAGAGGAAAATGCCACTGGTTTTAATTGTAAATCCTTATCAGAATCTAGAATTATTTGATGCTATTCATCATTTGGAAGATAACATTTAAATAATGAATTACAGGCTTACAACCTGAAATACTTTTTTTACAGTTTAAACTTGAGTCAAGGCAAACGAAAGGTCAAAGTATTCAAGCTTCTGTTCTTTTCTTCTCTTCCATGGCATTTCTATTCTTGCAGGGTCTTTACAGGACGTTACCGGAGACACCTTCAGATAGGGGCGTGCCGCCAGTAGCTCTCCTTTCTATTAAAGACAGAGAGAAAGAGCCAAATCGCCCACTCATGCAGGTTCTCTTGTTGAGTCACTTGAGCAGCGCATGGGCCCCTGCGGCTATGTATAAAAGACGATTATTCTGTGCCAAAGTATTTCACCCATCGCTGAAACACTCTGCTCTAAACACACTTGCCTGCTGTTTGCCCAGACAAGCACAGGTAGGCACAGTGAAGGCGGCGTGTTTAGGCAGGGAAGAGGGTTTAACTCACTGACAGTAATGTTCAAAGGAGGAACAAAGAAGCACACCTTAAAGTATTAATTACTCATAAGTCTCTGTCATATAGAGTCGTCCTTCTTTTTCATTGAGGATCATCAACTAAGAGAAGAAGTGGTTTTCGTTTGAGTCAGTGTTTGAGTCCATTGGATACAGTGGTTTGCATTGGCTCATTTCCATGAGGGTAATCACCAGATTAATACAGACTCCATAGAAATATCCAGATCTGCAGCATCTCCCACGCATGCTTCAGTTGCTGACAGAAAATATGTGACTGTTAAAATTCCTTTCTGAGGTGCAATGAAAGTGGTTTCTTCTTTTTAGCTTAGCATTTACAGTTTTTGTAGCTTGGAATCATAACAAAAAAGTTATCTTCATTATCTTCCTGTAAAATATCTGAATGCATTAATAGTTGGTCTTCACATTAGTTGTGAGGGTTGGTCTGAAAGCTGCCAATCAGACCTTGGTTTGAACCAAACAAATGGACCGAGAGAGGTTCTACGTAGAGTCTGGTGCAATTTATTTGTGGTCTGAAAGTAAACAGACCAATAACAATGTTTTTTGACAGTAGGTAGCTGAACTACAAATTAAATCCATCTGCTAATTATGAACTGTTCAAGATCTTATAAAGAAATCTGTCAAGTAATAATAATATAATAAAATTATATACAAAGTCTAGAATAGGAACTGTCACAGTGGTGCAGTGGTTAGCATAGCTGCCTCACAGCAGCAAGATTCAGTTTTTTCAAGATTCAAGATCAAAAAAACTATTAATCCCAGAGGGAAATTGTTTGAACCCACCAGCTGGTTAGGGAGTTCTTGTGTGGTATCTGCATTGTTTTCGACTGCCAGTGAAGGTTACATCTGTGTACTCCAGTTTCCTCCTACAGTCCACAAGTGTGCATGTTAGATTAATTGGCAACTACTGTAGACTGCCCTAATTGCACTAAATTGGTGTTACATGTGTCATCCCTGTGATAGACTGGAGATCTGGCCAGGGTAATAAAAAAATACTGAATCGTGTTGCTGTGAGGCAAGCATGTGGACTGATTTCTTTTGCCAACTTTAATAGGCACTATATTGTAAACCAGTATCCAATTGTCCTCAATACATCCATGATGAATAAAAGCCAGACAAGATCTAAACTATAGCTAAGACTAAACAATGTGTTTAAATTAATAATCGGAGGGAGGAAGTCAACTGGGTAGCAGTGCAGAAGATTTTTGTTGTTAAGTCCGGAGCTTCTGTATCAGTGCTGACAATCTACCAAAAAAGTCTGTTGAGGCCAGACTTTGTTTAAAAACTGTTATGAGGGTCTATTTTGTAGTGGGGAGAGCTGGGTGAAGACCAGCATATAATGTTGACTCCTGATGACAAACTGAAATGTGGCAAACAAAGGTTTCTGTCTCTTACAACAGGATGTTTATCTCCTGTTGTTCCAAAGGATCAGTGATAAATTACACCAAAGTCTGAGGTTTGTGTTGGCGGTCCAGCAGCCTGTGAAAAGATAATCATTAGATCAAGAAAGAGACACAGAGATAAAATACAAAAATACGTCTCCCACGAAGTGGATCATCTCTGAATGTTTCAGTTGTTGATGTTCCGGTCTAAGGCCATTTATGAAAAAAGAGTAATTGGAGACAACAAGGACTTGTTCTTGTCTATAGATTAAAAGATGAATAAAAAGGTTTTGTCCCCTCAACAATCAAGAAAGGCGATGGGTCTGTGACTATGGGCTTTTGGTGAATTTCTTGAGAAAGTCTGTCATGGTTTCACCAGATTTGCCACAGCAAACATCAAATTACTGTTGTGTGGAAAAAAGAAAAAGTTTGGTTCCCACACAGTATATTCCCAAACTCTTTTTTATGTCACTTGGTTTGATGCATCATTATGCAGATTTGTTAAGAAAAGACTGGTGAGTGATTATTACCTAAATAAATGAGGACATGTTAGAGCAATGACAGGATTATTTGCAGTGGAAGCATATTTCCCATGGTTTGTGACCATTTAATATGAATCAGTGTCTACTCACAACTCTCATAAGTTGCATGTGTATAGAAAGTTTAACCACTAAAGAGAATTTCTACTCTTACTTAAGAGTGCATCCACAAGAAACAATTATGACAGGAAATTTTTTAATTTATTTACTTTACTTAAAGTTTAGTAAAAAAGTATTTTGGAAGGATTACAAAAAGGCTCGGATCATAAGAAATCTCTTTTTTCAATTATGTTAGCACAACTGAAAACATGTATTCAAGGAAAACAAGTCAATTTATAAAAACGGATTACTAAATCGAGAGCACGGATTACTAAATCGAGAGCACGGATTACTAAACTGATTTAACTTTTTTTTCCTTTTACCCTGTTTATTTCTCTTCAGTGGCTCCGTAGACTAAAGATTGAATGGTATTTCATTCATTCTAAAGTGGCTGTTGGATTTACACTTACTTTTTACATTTATAAAATGTGAACTACGGTGAACATTGGTAGCCTATTGGTTTGTGCGTATGCTATATAACAACTACGTCCCCAGTTCTAGTCTGGCATGTCACACTCCCTCTCTCACCCAGTTTCCTCTCAACCTCTCTCACAGTCAAATAAAGGTTAGAAAATGCTAAAACATTACCCTACAAAATCTGATCAGTCATCACAGACTTTGTCTGTGAAGATTCTAAGTCATCTAAGTGAGGTGTCTCTTGCTATGACTCACCTTCAGCATGAAAAGTGAAGTGACTTTAAACTTTATAAAAATTTAGACTTCGTTGCCCCTAGTGGTACCTTTAAACAGAAACTGTGACAGAGAGCAATTGACGCAAACCATAGTACAACTGTTCAAGTGTCATGCCACTGCCACCATGTTGCAGAGATTCCACTTCTGAAGCCTCTTGCATATTAATAGTGGGTCATTGATGCACGCAGAATTTTCTTGTAAGATGACCTGCTACTTGCCTTTGTATGGAAATGTTAGAAAAGAAAGATAAAAATAACCATCCATATAGGAGACACAGTGTGAGCCGTTAGCTGCTGCTTCGCTGTTGTTGCGATGTATTCAACATTGATTGCATTAAAATCGACTCAATTTTTTTTTACTTTACTGCCTGATTTAAATGCTCTCTTAAACACTTTTACAAAAGGGATTTAGAGAGTGAGGAAAATGAGCTCTTCAAGTTTCCAGGTTGCAGATCCAAACAGAAGCAACTAATCCACTCTCTGGGAAGTGTGATATGAGACGGGATTAGTTTGCTGTTTGGTTTACAATGGTCACAACACCAAGGTAACATCATAAGCTAAAGTGAAGCTGACTTACACTCACGTTCACATTTTAGGATTTAATCACAGTTTGTATAATGAGGTCATTCAAGAGCAGTTTTTTTTCCCACCAAATTTAGAATATGTGAAAAGAGTTTAACGTCTCAGTGAACTGTTCTCATGCTGTCAAATACTGAATCATATTATACTATATGTTTTTCTGTGGAAAACGTGTGGAATGATCAGATTGATTGTCTAGTCAGTGTGTCTCTCTCTTTTTGCACAGATATATCTTATACACCGATCTAAACCAGGATCAATACTGCTGCAGCTGGTTCTTCTGCAAAAATCTATTAATTTGTTATTACTGCTTACTAATACTAATTAGGATAGTAACCGATACTCATCTGCATAATGAGTCCTTTTACATTTTACCCCTCTCTTTCTAGTCTGTTTCAATCTGCTGCACTCCACCAAGCACTGCCCAGCACTTCAGGTTTTTGTCATGAAATAAAAATGACAAAAATTGCAAATCTCTGATCGGTTGGAAGAGCATCGCTTAGAAGCTTGCAGTCTACACTGCTACCAGTGTTGTTCTAGGTACTCATGACTTCAACTTTTAGATTTTGGAGCATATTTGTACAAAACATGACTGAAAAAAGTTACACACTGAATCAATGCATTTCATGCAGGACTTGTACTTGCGTACATTACGTACTGTGCTATTACTGCTTATTGAAATTGACAGACACATGAACACCAACGGACAAAAGAATAGAAACACATCTGCTCAATCAGCTGTCTAGGCTCAATGCTGTAAGAATGCAGGGGGAATGTAAATGGAGCTGAAACATCGGCTAAGATAGCTGGGGGTCAGAGTTCAACACATTAAATGACGTAAAAAGGAGAAGACAGACGATGATACTTGATGCTATTGCTTGGTGTCCAGCTGTTATGGAACTAAGAATCAGAGGAAGTATGCAGCTATCACAGCTTGTAATGTTTTCACTCCTCACCACAAGGTTCTGGTACCTATTTCCTTTTGATGGGATACACACATGGAACAGTAAAAGGCTATAAGTCTAAGTATGGATTACTGAGATCAGAGCCATCTCTGTGCAGAGCTGTCTGCACAATGTATTTACAACCAAACCTGGGGGAATATCTAAATTCAGTAAGAATCAGTGTTGAGATTTTAGCTGCTACAACAACTGCTGTAAATGTTTAAGTCACAAGGAAGGCCTCTAACAGCAGGCTGAGAAATTACAAAAAATAAAATCTGTCTTTATGAAAAGTCTTGGGGATCAAGATGACCTCGGCTGAGGTCAGTCCTGGGTGTGGCTAGTAAAATTTAACTCAGGTGTCAAAAAAATGTGATTAACCACAGTCACTTCATGTTTTAAACAGGGGGCAAATACTTTGTCACATAGTGCTATGTAGGTTTGGATAGTTTTTTTCCTTTATAAATAAAATCACCACTTACAAAATAAATTTTAGGTTTACCTGGGTTATCTTTGTCTAATATTTAATTTTATTTGATGATCTGAATCATTTACGTGTGACAAATACGCAAAAAAGTAAAAAAATAAATAAATAAATCAGGAATGGGGCACCATTTCTTTACGCCACTGTATATGCAGAAAGTGTTTTTTCAGCTGTGAAGAGAAATTAAATTTGTTTATAAGCTGTTTTACTTCTTGATATTTTTTCTATGATTGTTCATTGTAAGGTATAGTTCGTGTCCAGCTCTCCAAGCTTTTAGAAATTTAATATTTTAAGGTACTATTGTCTTGAACATACCGACAGGGTGGAATTTAAATTAATAAATATTTTTATGCATGGTAAATAGTTTATTTAGTATTAAAACTCTATCTTGGAACTAGTGCATGTATAAAAAGAGCCAAAATCTGGGTTTTATTGTGCAATGAGTGAAGCCTTGGAATACAATGTGGAAAAAAGCCCCCCAAACCACCAACATGAGAATCACATTGTTTTTTAAGCATTACAGTCATAAGAGTTATATTTAATAAAACTAAATACTAACATTTTTCAAATATTCAGTCATCTGCAGCTTTGAAGTACTGACTGATGAATTCCTGACACTGCATTGGGCTTTGAAATAAAAGACTTTTTTCCTTCTGAGTGGTTCCAGCTTTCTTCTGTTGTGCACGTTTCTTTGGGAGGATGAGCAAACAGACCTGCCAGTGACCATCACTGATACAGCATGTGTGTGTGTGAATCAGAAGCAGGTGTGTGTGAGCCTGGTAAAATAATAAATAAAAATAAAAATAAATTCTGCAGAGTTTGTGTCCAGCTGTACCTGGAAGGTGACAGGGTGGAAATTTGAGCTGCAGGTGAACAATGTGCTCATATCAGATGGTGTTCAGCAGTTTTCTTGGTTGCTAAGGATGTCCGTGAAACTAGGGTAGGCAGCATTATAAAGGTGCTAATCACCTTGAGTATTGACAACAAGCCGTTGGACCAAGAAATGGAAGCAGCTGTTTACACTGGCTGTGAAACCCAAGCTGGTCCTGGAAAGATTCTTTTGTTTGGTTAAACATAAAGGACACGGATAGTGCACGCTAAATAGTGTGCATTTTTAGGTTCTTAAGCGAATATTTTTTAAACACATTGTGAATTACATATTTGATGAATAAAAGGTACTTGATCATATTTTTGCAAATTCCATTTGCTGTTTGAAAGAATACAAAGAGTTGTCTAAATGCTGAAAAATATTCATCATGAAGAGTAGGACACAAAATAAACAATAGAACACAACATGACTACCATTTACTGAGTACTAATTACTATTAATTGCTATCAATAATAATCAGGTTATATAGACTCTGTCTTTCTACCTGTCCTTACAATGTATCAGTTATTATGATCCATCTCCTGACACTCTGCTGGACTTACATAAGAAGCATCTGCGACCCTGGGTAAAAGCAAAGTTAAGGCTTTGAAGCACAGGCCAACGCACCACCCTGCCTATGCTGGGCAGGCTGAAGTGCAGGACGAATGCAGGAGGGTGGGAATCACAGAGGAAGTACAGAAATATGCTTTCATTTGCATATACTCCTGAGTGTTTTTGCCCATGTTCTGTAACACACACTAACTCCTCAGCACTGAGAAAACTGGGATATTCAGCTTCCACATTTTTCCATGAGAAGTGAGGATTTATGTTGCATAGATTCCCTTATAGTAGGCATTAAAATTCAACTGGCGTTAGTAGTAATTTCTGTGCAGAAATAGTGAATTTTACTAAAAACCAGATATGAACACAACGTTCTGAATCTGCATGTTTTTCCAACCTAGAGGTTAGAAAGGTGCTAAAATGTTGGCGCTGCTTATAAACAAAATCAGCTTTTACTGCGCAAAGAAAATCCACATCTCTGCTTGCAGGGTTTTCTATTTTTTATTTACATTTTGAACACTTAGGCAAAGCCTAGTCTGCTAGTTTATTATAAGGGAGGGTGCTACGTGACCAGGTATAACATCGCTGTTCTTCTAGAGAAAGGTAACAAGTCCTTTTCCCTACCTGAACTGATGGTGCTTGGGTGGGTTGGGATTTGTCTGTGTCACAAAGCTGATATCTATCATGAGATCTGACCTGGAAACACAGGGGTGAAGTGCCCCATTAACCTCCATCTAGACGCCTGAAGGCCTCTTCACAGGAGCCACTTAGCATTGCTGCTGTCGTCTCAGCTCAGCTGCATCTGAAGAGTGGAGAACTTTTCTTTTCAAGAGAAGTCATCCATCCCACCCTTCATCCATCTATCTGTCCATCCGTACAGGACCAGCAGAGGACAACCAGTCTGTGATGGGGTGTTCAGTTCAAAGGCTTGTTCTAAGTCTAGAGTTTTCAACCACCTCCCCAGAATCGACTAAGGTCTTTAGTTTCACTTGCAGGGTGGAAAAACACAGGTCCATTCTTGTTGTCAGACATCAAAGCCAAGGCCCTGGAGGAGAAGATTTATATGCTGGTCGTGTTCCCCTGTCAGGTTGATCCATGTTTATACATAGCTTTTTCTCTACTTTGACTGACTTGCTGTGGCCAGAGTTCTATACTTCACAATAGTCTAGCAAACCAAGAGCCATGTTAATGAATCCCTGAGTAAAAAGCAGTAAAAAGTCAAACCCCACCTTAATGGTAACAGTGTCATGTTGGTACTAAAACAACAATGACGCACTGGTTCTGACAAACTCAACCACAGAGGTGACGTACTGATTCTAAAGTTGAGAAAATAGCTGATCAGCAATGACACCACCTGAATGTCTGTGAATCATCAAGAAGGATTCACCAACGATTCCACCAATGGCGATGATTTGTAAAACCTTTTTTTTACTTCTGAGACTCAAAGATCTCACTACACAAAGTGAGTGTGCAACAGTGATATTCCTCCATTTACAGTAAAGTAAAATCACTGATATGGGTGTAAACATATTCAACATGTCAAAACGTTATTGCTTTTACAATATGTGAAAAGTTTAAATATGTCGTACTGAACTGTGGAGACAGACAATTAAACAAAATTTCTTTGGTCAAGATTTTTTAGGCAAAGCAGAAAGGAACCTCAACAATTCACTGAAGTCACTGAACAGACATGAAACTGGAACTCACAAAAATTCCCATGCAAAATCTTAATAAGATTTTAATATCACTAAAAATGTTTTCGTTAATCCAGAACCAAACATACTTTGTCAATAATACCACCTTCTGATTCGCTATGGTTGAGGTCTTCGCTATGGTTGAGGTTGACATATTATTTGTGAAAATTATGTCTCACACCCCCTGAACCACTCTTTCACAATCTGACCCCAATGAATTCTGGCATCATTACATGTCAGTGAAGAAAAAAATCCATTGATTGAAAAAGCTGTTTATTCAGTATCTTCAGATAGTCAGCTAACTTCATTATGCTTCCAGCTGAGTCCTGCAGTTATTATCCAGTGGAAGGTTTATCTATTCTCTTTGTTAAAACCAGTTGACTTTTTCTTTGACCAGTAAGCATATATTCATCGTGACATGAGAGTCAGTGAAAGGACTTCATTCATTAATTATTTTGAATAATTTACTCAAAATACAGAAGTTCTGATAACAAGGAAAGCCTACAATAAATAGTAATAAATAATAGTTGAATCATAAACAGCTTGACATGATGCTCCCTGTTTTCTGAAAAATGCTTACAAACTATCTTGGCCGGAATTCAAATGGGCCACTTTTGCTCAATCAGATTTATTAATCGGTAGTTTATGATTACTTTCCAGTCTTGTGTGCATCCTGACCCTATGCTGTCTTTAGCATTTTGTAGTACTGTGTAGGTACTCTTATAGTACAGTTTAAGCTTGTGCATTAGGAAATGCGTCTGTTTGTGGTGTGTCACAGATGGACGCCAGAGGGGTATAGACCAGGTTTCACATGTTAATAATCACAAACCATATGTTTATCATAACTGTGAGTGTTTTGTATGTGTGCAAAACACTCACACCATGCATAAATATGGGTTTGGCGCTCCCTACAATGCTCGAGTCCAACACGATCAGGGAACAAACCAAAATAAATATAAACATGTGCTAAAGATCACACAAGGCTTCTTACAGCAAAATCCTAAGTTATGTGTAACTTTGTTCTCAACTGGATGAATATACAATGTCTATAGTATATTTGTATTTTAATGCCATGCAGTTTCAATCAAGGACAAGTGCTGCCATGCTGTTGGATGAAAGCCATCTCCATAATGCAGAAGAAGCAAGACTTTGGAAAAAGAGCAGCAGTTTTGGATTGAGTGCTGTAAATCAGAGAAATTTAGCACAGGTTGTTCAAAGGACTCTATGAGCCCAAGGGTTGTAAAACTTCCTCAACCTACAGAGGAACAATTATACCTTCAATTCAAGCAGAAACATGCTAAAAATAGGCAACAATGCAGAGTGATCATCATCTGACAGCAGCTATAAGGTAACTTTTAGCAAAGTCTCTTTCAATTCTGTCTGGCTGTTGAAAAAGGCAGATCTCAGCATGTTTGATTTAAAATGCCAATTCTGCTTCTCCAAAATCCTGAGGGTAGCGTAGGAGGTTTCTAATGATTAGCCTGGGCTTTAAAAAAAAAAAAACATGAAAAAAAACAAACATGAGTTATCATTCCAGCAGCCTATAATCAAATCATACTATGGTAATGTAACTAGTGCCTGTGGTGTTGCCTTGATGTACAGGTAGCATAAAGTGGAATGTATGAAATGTACCAAAGTAGGTAAGGGCAGAGATATGTAGTCCAAGACAATGCCTTGCTTCACTGTGGCAAGGAGAAGGCAGATTCAATATTGCAGAGGTGTTGGCTGGTGCAAAACAAATTTTGTGGAGGGAGATGAAAGTTTGGAGTCTGATGAAAGCAAGGCATTGAGAGGAGGGAAAGAAAGTGTTAGAGACACAGAAAACTAGTACTGTGTGAGTGAAATACAGCGGGAGAAAATAAGTATTTGACACATCAGCATTTTTATCGGTAAGGGGATTTCTAAGTGGGCTATTGATGCAAAATTTCCACCAGATGTTGCCATCAAGCCAAATATTGAATTCATA
>JAUYWH010000014.1:1801567-1838586 GCA_034779795.1 Ctenopoma multispine
ATAACTCAACTTGTATACTTAAATGTTCTGATTTTTTTGTATGAATTCAATATTTGGCTTGATGGCAACATCTGGTGCAAATTTTGCATCAATAGCCCACTTAGAAATCCCCTTACTGATAAAAATGCTGATGTGTCAAATACTTATTCCCCCCACTGTATGCCCAAAGAGGCAAATACAGTGTTTAAAATTATACAGTTACTATATATCAGTAATAATGGGATGTAAACTGGAGTTAATTTATTACATAACTATTTATATTTATAGTTTTACTACTATGTGTAAATCAAAACAATAATTTACATTTTAAACTTAAAGAATCACTAATTAGGACAAGAGTTTTAGGGGACTGATGAGTGAATACACCTATCAACATTATCTGGTGGTTTTAGCGTTGTGCTCAACATATGAACAACTTAATGCTGGCCACAATTGTTTTCAGAACACACAGGTTATCATAGATTGCTGCATAACTGCTGTGTAACAATGCCCAAAATATAATTTTGTATGTTGACAAATGGTCCAATTTGTTCTGTTGCTCTTCACCATGAAATTGTCAAAATCCTTAGCCTACTGATGCTGCTTGTTGTTATCCAAAATAGACTGACATAGGAGTGAGTCCCAGAAACCCAGAAATGAAATTGCTGCATTCATGACTTTTTTAGCTTTTGTGTGTCGCCAACAAGTGGCTAAATGAGACTACCGACGTCATTACACCAGTCATGTTGTGTTTATACTTGCACATTTGTAAACTATTGCTTTGTTTTTTTAAGATTTAGTTTTAGGAAATGAACACGTTTTTTTCAACAGACTGTAGTGAATAAGTGAACAGAAAACATTGAAGACAAGGGTTATACAATGCAGCAAAGGTCCTGTCCCGTAACACATTTATCAAATTACCAGACAGTTGGAACATCTTTCATTTTGTTTTCCTAATCACATTAAAATTCTATTTAGAATCACATGATCTATTCTGTGGAACACATATCTACATGTTGTTCATCATTCATGTTCTTTGTTTAGCTTCAAGAAACATAAGAAAGCCTTAGTAATTTATTGGTTCTGAAAATTGCACATATTGAATATTTGTTGGAATTTTTTCCTACATATAATTTTATTTTATTTTTCATTTAAAGAAATTAGATTACATTCTCCTTTTGCTAAATTCTTTAAGGTTCTATTACTTTGAATATGTACTGTATAATTCAGAATACTAGCTTTTTTGTGTTGTACGTGCATACATTTTGTCTATGAAAGAGGATGTTAATTTTGATAAGTTAATGACTTAAATTAAATTAATTAAAAAATTAAAATAAAAAGAAAAAAAATGTATGCTGATTAATGCGTTTTGTTAATTGCGTTAATAAAGTGCAGTCTATGAGTATAGGAATATAACTGTGCAGAGTCTAGGTGCTACAGCATCCCAGTCCCTTGGTCATTTGAGCTGACAGAGTTTATTTCGCTAGTTTATGTATTAGCACTGTGTTTAAAATTAATTATTACCGCATTAATAATTTCACTATGGTATACAGTACTTTCAAAACTGGCAGGGGGAGAGGGGGCTTGCATTATTCGATACGTCTTAGGTCAAAACTCTGTGAATTCTGGTCTATCACCTAATGAACAGCAGAGGTCTAAATTAGAAGTTAAAAGACTAAGTCTGTCAGTTACAAAAATCCATCTCACTCACTCTAACTGTGGCAGATGGGAAACTCACTCAGCCACAGGACGAGTCCACTAAAAAAACTAAAAAGACTGTACAACAAGATCTGTGCAACAGCGAGGCAGTGTTACCTTCAGTTTACGACGTCTCTAAACCCATAAAAATTCTACATACAATGGTTTTGTTTGCTTAGTGTCAGTTGTACAGTTTAAATATGATGCTCTGCATCTGGTGGTTGTTTTTTTATGCTTTAAAAATCATATTCCCGACAAGCGCTCTCTGTCCGCTGATGAGTTGCGCGAATGTCTTTGTGTGAACATCGCAGCATAACATCGCTGCACGTGACACAGAGAGACAGAGATGAAACAGTCAATGAGAAAATAACATATGGCTGTTTAGATCTGTTCTGGAGGAAAGGGAACCTTATACTGTGATCTGGCGATGTACAGAAAATCTAATTAAATAAAATTTACTTGACCGTCTTGGGGGGGCAGGTGGTGCCGTTGGGGGGGCAGAGCACCCCCCTTATATAATTGTAGGGTAAACGTGACGCACATGAATGTACAACACAATGTATTGTTTGACAGTACTAGTATGAAATTGACGCATTTTATAATAACTTTAATGTGTAAAAAATAATAGAAGTGGTGTTTATTTGCGATTTGTGAGATTATTTTGGTGTCACAGAGCTAATTTTCCTGAAAGAAAATTAAAAAGTAAATGGAAATAATTACTTTGGCTTTTTGTTACGTGAACCAGGGTGATGCTAAGTTCCAGGTCAACTTACAAAAATATGCCATCCCTACAGCACTCTATAGTGCACTATATGATTGATGATTTCTTTCAACAAGTATCCCTATATAAATTGAAAATAACACATTCAATAAAAACAGTTTTTGCAGCAATGTCAGCAAGATGAATGGTTGTACATTTAGCCTTTGGCAACTGAAGTGATTCTGATGAGAGAAAGGAAGAGGCTGTAAGAGTAGAGGGAGGGGGATAAAGGTAGCATAAATCCAAAATTCGAACAAAATGTGCCAGCAGACCTCCAGGCTGAGGTAGATGCTGTCACCTAAACACGTAAAGCTACAGTTACTGATTTTGTTTGAATTATAAAGATGGCAGAACATCAAGAGAATACATTATCTTCTCTTATAGTAAGTTAAATTAACCTATGACAAAACTACTAAAGCAGTATAGTGTGGATGAGGTAGCTGAATAGGTAAGGCGACTTACAGGAACAACTTTAAAATTTCTATGAAAAGCATGTTATCTGCTCTCATCAACTGCAACCACACCTTTTTAACTGGGTTTTAAAGGGGAACCTCTCAAACAGAAACAGAAACATGATGGTGAATGATCGATCGCATTGTGCTGGAGCATTATGAATTCCACTCCAAACTAAAGCCCAAACTAGAATTACCACATTGTGGTTGTATGCCTCCGCCTAATCAGTTCATACATGATCCCAAGTGAATGGATGTGATGAAATCCCCTCCAGGCGTTCCTGAGATATAGCACTGATGAAAAAAGGACACGCCTGAGGCCACAATGAAACTGACTTTTGACCACCAAAATTTAATCAGTTCATTCTCAACTTCAAGGGGACAGTTAAACCAAATTTGAAGAAATTTCGGCAAAAGCATTTCTAAAATATGGGAGAAGGCCCCGGGGCAGACCCAGGACACGCTGGAGGGATTATATCTCCCGGCTGGCTTGGGAACGCCTTGGGGTCCCCCCAGAGGAGCTGGAGGAGGTGGCCGGCGAGAGGGATGTCTGGGCTTCCCTGCTTAGGCTGCTGCCCCCGCGACCTCGGATAAGCGGTTGATAATGGATGGATTTCTAAAATATTCCACTGACAAAAACAGGACATACAGATAGACAATCCAAAGGCCACATCTGTACGGAGATGTAAAAACACAAACATACCCATAAGAAACATGACAGTCCAAAGTTTCTCACAGAAGCACCATAATTTCCAGAACCAGATATCAAAAAGGGTTTAAATTACTCACTTAACTCCTGAAAGACCTGATTATTTACACATTTATGGATAATTCTTAGCAAATTTATTGACATGATCACAACCATGTTTACGCTCTTATAAACACCATAGTGTTGCACTCTTATGAATTATGAAAAGATAACTGCATGAACATCAACACAATTTTAAGTTAGTTTACTGTTATAAGTACTGAATGACTAATTGAGACTGCTGAAATTATCTTTTACTTGTGGCATGCTGGCAGCTGCTTCAGCCTCAGACTACATGTATCTGACAGTTCATCAAGTTGAATGACAAGTGCTTAAAGGCGGCTCCAACAAAATGTGTTGATTAAAGTTCAAAGGTTGCATGCTATAGCTTTAAATAAAGCCATCAGAAGACAGAAGCTAGCTGAGGGCGACAAAGTCAAAGATGCATGGATAGAAAGTAGAAGCTTGTGGAGCTACAGCAGGCATTTTGTGGGAAGGGGGTGCAGGGCAGATACAGATTACAGATACAGGACTATGTACTCACAGTTGACATGCTCACCCATAATGAGAGCCGATTTGGGATTTAATCATGCATTAAGCCTTATTGTTGCACCTCCGGCCAACTGATGACACAGTGATTCTTCCATCGTGCTGTCTCAACCCGAAAGCCCCAGGGCTCGACCACACAGCATGCGAAAAGCATGATGTAAGGTCCGGCTGGTGTCATGTCTCTGTTTGAGTTTTTAACATGTATTAGAGAAAGTATGTGAGAGTTATATAGGTTAAAAGAAAGGTAATAAAGGTCAGAAGGTCAGTTTGTACAACCAATTGGCTTCCACATCTCAAAGTACTATATTTAAAAAGTTGTCAAATATACCCTATAATATGTATTTATAAAAGGTTTTCATCAGTATCATTATTTGTGCACATTTTCTTTCATGTTTAATTTTTTATAAACTATTCTAAATCAGTGGTTTACAGTGTTGGCGGGAGTGGAGGTGGGGGCGGGGGGTTCGTGTCAGAACCTCATTCACTTTCTGGTTTGGCCTTGACCACCATACCTTTACTATTTATCTCTGTCATGATTCTGCTTTTGTAGTTTTGCAGTGGTTATTGTGTACTGTGAAGTTAACTCTGTGGACACCTGCAGAAATATGAACAGAAATTCTCACTGTGGAAATGTTAACGCGCTGTCTCCAAATGCACAAGTAACAATTCTACATACAGCTGTAAGGTTCCAGACTGTAGAAATATGTTATTTAATGCTAGAAACATAAGTAAAAGGCATTAAAGTCATAAATAGATGGTTTCCTTTGCTTAATATCAGCTGTACAGTGAAAGTATGATTGAGAAAAAAAATTGCGCTGCTACCGGTGAGTGTGTTGCGTGCATCGCATGTGTTTTTTTGCCTATAGCTTTGAAAGTTATATTTCCCGACATGTGCTCCGGCCACAGCATGTCAATTAGATTCAAGTCCAGTCTTTGACTAGGCCACTCCTAAACTATACTTTTTTTTTTTTTTGCAACTCAGAAATGGACTTGATTGTGTGTTTTGGATCATTCTCCTGCTGCAGAACCCCAACTGTGATTGAGCTTGAGGTCACAATCAGACTACCACCACCATGTTTGACTGATGGTATGATGTTTTTATGAAATGCTGTGTTTACATCACTTATAACAGGATGCACACCTTTGCCTGGGAGCCGTTCCATGGATGTCATTTTTGCCCTGTTTGGCAAATAGCAATTACTGTTTCACATTTTCCCTTATTAAATCTTTGACAATCAATGAATGATTATTCATTTAAAAATGACAAGTAATCACATTTTTCATAGCAATGTATCTGAGCATTAATTGAAAATACATAACACACACTTTTTTAATATGCATTGATGTATTTATATTTTAAGTATAAATACATAAACAAGATCATATTCTGCATACACATACATTATAACATGAACCATGAAACATCCTGTAAATATAATTAAAATTGAATATTTAATTTCTAACATATTCACACACTCATGCCCTCCACTGTGCTTTCTAGTTGCTGCCATCAGGTCAGAGACTTGCAGTCCCATTCGCAAGGAAGAATGGTTACAAGCGGACATTCATTCCATCAGCTGTGACCATCTTAACAAAGATCTGCCCAGATAATCTTATTTTTGCATTCCCATCTATCTTTTAACTCCTCCTTGGAGTAAACTGATTTTATAGTCTTTTATTTTATATCTATTTTTATTGATAATGTATTTATTATGTATTGTTTTATGCCCCTGTCAAAGGCAAATGTGTTTGATGGACATTAAAGTCTAAGTCATAACCAAAAGATATACTTAACAAATGTGTTAATAATGTAGGCATATGTACATTTACGTTCTACAAATCTACAATTTTAAATATACTAATTTAGTTTATATATTTTAATTGTCGGTTATTGTTGTTGCATGTATTTTTTACAAATTCATTAATATTGTATATTATTTATATTTGAAAAATATAGCCTTCAAAATATTTAATTTAATGTGTATTACCTATACAAATTTGTGAAATTGTATTTCATTTGAACATTTAATTATAGTATTTATGTATTAATCTCCTTATGTGCATGACAATTTTTTATTATTTTATTCTCTAAATTTACTAGCGCACACAGAAGTTGAAACATTATTTAACTTTTTGTTTAATTTCTGTTTCAAAGAATATTTCTTGTAATTGTAGGACATATAAATGGTTTAAATGTTGCTGCTGTATGTATAACTCCATAAACCACACTTAGTTTTATAATCATCAATCAAAGCTGAACTTTTCCTTTCACCTTCAGGCTGTTTTTGTTGCATTTTGAAACCAAGCGACCCACATCATTTTACAAATTAACACTGTGCGGCACGCACATCTATGTAAGCGTGTCAACATAAAGCATTTTACAGTAACTCAATAACATCCCCTTCCTGCAAGAGTGTCTGTTGAGTTTTCACTGTGAGCAGTAAAATTCCAACAGATCCAGCCCATTTGTTGTGATGAATAGGTGGATAATACTGAAAGTTATGGCGTTGCTCTCTGAGTTGAGGCTTGTCTATAAAATGTGTAGCCTTGGGTGGCGTGCATGTAAACCAGGCTTGCCACTTTGAACTCTTCAGATTTCAAAAGGCAATGAAATGACAAACTATTTCACTGTATCGTGACCATACTCCCTGACTGCTTCCTCTGAAAAATGTTTTGGATTGTTTTGATAAAATACAGTGGATGGTTACTGAAGTGAAAACCTGCTTATTTAGAAACAATTGGAACATTTCACTATGAGTTTAACCAGGCACATGCAGTAATCAACTGTACATACTTCTTTCTAATTCATGCTATTAAATACCTGTACATCACTGCATTTTAAAAGGAAATACCGTATGTTGTTTTACACTACAAATATTTTACAGCTAATTTACTTTGAGTTTTTTTAGAATGATAAGTTTATAAAATGTCATGCATCATAATAAATTACACTACTACAATCCAAGCTAGGAGAACACTTACTACCTGTTTCCAGGGTTTTCAGTTGTGTCACATGGTCTGTTTCAGTTGATGGAGACGCATCAGTTCTTGTACAGATAGACCTGTTGATATAAGGTATATGTTTAGTGGCGTCGTCCATGTGGTCCCTTAAGTTACAGTCAGAAAAAAAAATTGAAAATGAACATCAAAAAAAAAAAACTTTCAAGACAACATATATTATACGTAATATTTTAAGCTCTAGTTGCTAGTCTTGCTGGCTATGCTAAGTAGTTTATAGTGAAATTCTTACACTTCTCTTCAATAGACAAGTTTTTTGTTTGCAAACAATCAGGGATTAAGGACAACCTTTAACACACAGGGTTGTCTTCCCTAACATCTGGACTGCAGATCCGTAGCTGAAGTCACGCGTCCAATATAAATTAATAAACGTTTGCATCCCCAGCTCCTAAATAATTAAAGGATGCAATTAAAAGGAAAAGTGATGGAACACAGTGGTAACATGCCTCTGTGCCAGCGATGGCTCGGGCCATTATGTTTTCAGGTTATATGTTCAGCTGTACAGTCACCCAGTTTCTGTGAACATTGATATCTAAGGAGGGAATTTTGGTAAAACTGTCAATTTGGACTGATGAACTGATTAGACAAACATCAAGGTCAAACTGACTTAACACGCATACAATTGTTGCCCATAATTGTGAATCTGTCTATGTAAACACTTGGAGTGAATTTCTTCAAATTTGGAGTCATTTGTGAAATGATAAGTTTTTGGTGACCAAAGGTCAAAAGTCAAGGACGTCGAAACATAAGTCAAGTGGTTAAAGTCAACATACACTTTAACTAAAAATAGGAGTATGGAATGTAAACTTCAATTTGACGCAATTTGCGGAGGCATACAATTAATTCTGGTTGCAGAGGTAATTTGTTAATATTTACAATATAAATTTAACTGAATAAAGTTGGTCTGTCAGTGAAAAACAAATTCTTACTTTAAAGTGAACAAATTATAGTTTTTAGTTTTTATTGCAGTTAATTTCATTTTTAGATGCATTTAAAGTCCCAAAATGCCTGATTTTTTAATCTGCTTTATAAATCAGTACCAGCCTAGGAAAACTCATGAATTTTAGATTGAAGTGTTTTGTCAAAGTTGATATTACTACTAGCTGCAAAATGTATACGTTTAAGACTTTCACAAGTAATCATGCATCTTTTGATCAATACTGCAGAATTTTCTTAAGAATATAATAAGTCATTACAGTGAAGCAGATGTTACCATGTGCATACCTGCCTCAGTAGGTATGCACATTACAGTATGGATGAAACTGTTAGCAAAAGGATGCAGGCGTGGGCTCAAAGTATGTGTTGGCCTATTCTGTGCACTGTGAATACATACCCTCAGGACATAGGCATTAATGTCAGCTATTCTGACGAGGGGCCCAACCCATTTTCTGCCCTCCTAAATCATTGATTCCTTCTCTCTGTGCACTTACACACCTATACAGAACTTTCACTCTTCCAGAGCTCATTGTTTTGAGTCCTCCTCCACACTTTGATCTGAAGGGGTCAAGCGGAGGCTCCCTCCTCGTCTCCGGGGAGAGGTGAAAAGCAGAATATTCAGTGTTGGGAACATCTGGGAGAGTGCGCTAAGCAGGGCTTACTTGGCAGGCGGTTAGTATTGGCACTGACAACCTTCCTACCGGGGGCCTTTCATCTTCGTTTGAACATGTGGACTCGGCCCTAACCCTGGGAGGAGTCGGAGGGCTCACCGCCAGCAGAGAAGCTGAGGCGTGGTTGCTCCGAGGAGGAATCCGGCTCTCCTGCTGTCCTCGGGAGAGGAAAAGCATTCCTGCTTGCCTCCCTGTCTCCTTATACATGTACAAGCTTCGTTTACCTCCTAACATCCTGTCAAACCCTGAGCATCTATCTGATTCAAACACATCCAATGGGTACATTAGGGTTTAACTGATACCGGATTCTCAAGATTGAAGACTGATACTGATATTAAATAATAGGCCCAGAAGCTAATGTTTATCCCAAAATTGTATTCCTTTCAGGGTTGCGATTCATCCTCACTGAAACTTAAACACATTAACTTCTTCCAGGTCTAGCAGCTCCTCAAGGCAGCATCAGTCATTATGACTGCCAGAGAAATGTGGAAATAATAAATTACTTGTATGGAGACCAGCAGGTATGTAAATTGATCATTTGTGTGAACAAAGTAATAATTTGTGCTGTTCAAAACCTAAGTGTAAAATGTATCTAAACCAAATCAAACCTGTCGTCATATAAGTGGCTAATGTAAGTGGTGCACTGTTTATTTTGCACTGCAGTACCCATGGGGACGTACAGTAGCTGGCAGCCAAAACCAGAACAGAGTAAACAAGGAATAGTTGAAACGTGTCCAAAGAAGGGCTGAAACTGTCTAGGAGAAAACAATAGTAATTTGAGTGAATTAATTCAGTCATAGTGAGCTATATGGGGGGGGGACAACAAAAAACAGCAGCTAACTAACCCAAAACAGCAAACTGCACAGACAAGCCAGAACGACTTTAGTTCCTCCAGCTGTAATATCTTGGAGCTAATGCAAGCTATAAAATAAGTTTACGTTTGGATGCTACTGTTGGTGCATACTATCCCCCACTACCGATAAGGCTAAAGAAGATGTGAAGCAGAGGAGACAAAAAAGATTGCATTCATTCTGCAAAAAATTTGTCCAAAAACAACATTAAGAGCATTCAACCGACCACACTGTAGGAGAGAATGAGATATCATCAATTTCATGAACAGATATACCCCTATTTTATTTTAACCATGGTGTCTACACTGCCTACCTCATGGCCAGTTTGCACTTTCCGTGGCTCATGTTTCACTTGCGCTTTATGTATGTAACCACATTCCAAACCTTTTTTGCACTTCAAGTCTACTTTCTTGCTTTTTAGGCGCAACCACAATGGACTGCATGAACACATCTAGTGTATATGCACATGAAGCACTATTCATGTATTGCTCACACTATGCCGTCTGTAGACAGCGATAAGTGGGAAGTAGCAATGACTGAATTAAAACCTCTTTTCCAACATTTATGTTGTTTGTTATATTGACATTATTAGGCGATGTGGTTTGAGGAGCCATTGGACCTGAGCTTAACGCTGACACACAGACCCACAGGGACCTGGTCCAGCAGCAGTGGTTGTGGCAGTATTTCATCATCACTTGAGTGTGTGAGACTAAAGCATGCTGCTGGTGATCCGGTGAAAACAGGTGTGTGTGAACAGAGTTCTGAGTGTGTGTGGAGACAGGGGGTGTGTGAGAAGCTGGAGGAGGCTGGGGAAAGTCACTGAGCCTCCAGGCTTCATTATATCAGTGTCATTGTGTTTAAAAGCTGAGTGGCGCCAGACCAGCAGGTCAGGGAATACTTCAGATTTTACCGTGATAGTCAGGACAGGTTTGGATACCCCCACCCCCTCCCCTCCAAAAAAAAGGTTACTTATCCTCACCCACTCACGTCATTAACACAGTTTTTGATTTTCACCTTTTGATTGCTATACACACTGCTGCTATAACTGTTCAAATCTTGAGTTTAGACTTTCAATATGCTGGACTCACAGCAATGGATGGTGTCAGGTACGGGAATCTGGTTGTAAAGAATAAAGTAATTTGTAGTCGTTGGCCAAGAATAGTAAACTGCAATACTAAAGTTGAACACAAGGACATGATCTCCATCTTCACTATTTGCTATGTTCAAGCAAGGAAACAGCTTATTAAATGATAAACTAATTAAACTGGCTTGGCCTTTTAGGACTGCAATTTGCACCCCCACTGTCATCATAACTACAAAAAAAACTAGAGAAACAGATCTCATAACAGAGTAGCTGTGAGGCTACAGTGGACGGGATGTTTTTGAGCAAAAAGGAAATGCTGCTTTGAGGCAAATCAACACTTTGAGGATAGGACAGTGGTTTCTCTTTACATAGAGACGCATGACATCGTGAGTTGATGCTTGCATAGAAAACAATGGTTGTAGGTGTGTTGATACACGTTGTGTTGGCCTAAACGATAAAACCTGACGTGAATGCACAATATGATTTCTTTAGATTATATAACCAACAATGTTAATCACATAAAACAAAATCACATACTTGTTACTTGGAGTAGAACTGATTTGTTTAAATCTGTCCAGTTATCCATTTTTAAAAGAATCTTTGCTCCAGCGAACTACTCTACTCACCTAAAATGAGGGGGCTCTAATGTTGCTGCATCCCTGGTGATGGGAGTATTGCAGCCATCCATCTTCTGAGCAAATTATCTGCCACAGTGAGTTGTCTGTCTGGATGAAAAAGATGTGAGACTCTGAGTTAAACATCAAGCAAGGCCTTCATTTTATCACTGTGGAGACAGCTTTGTGTTGTTTGAATGATCCAACTGGACAAGCATCAAATGGGCCGTGAAGCCACGATCTTCTCTCTCACTATCAGTTAGTGTTGTCAAAGCATGGACTGGTTGCTAAACATTTGTTTCTCTTGCTATCCTAGCTTGTAAACAGGTTTATTTAGGAATGTGTGCCGTTTCTGTTTTAGTAACTGAATACTTTAATATAACAGCCAACAATCATCAAAAAGTCAAAAAAACAAATCTAACACAAGATATAGCATATACTGAAGTCCAATGGAACAACTGCACAATAGCAGTATTAACACGATGACTGTTTAAAGGTGTTTGTTAATGCGGTTCATTAGACTTTAAATGTTACACCCACTTAGCAGCTACACAATGATGTATATAAGTCCATAAAACGTAACCAAGTATGACTAGCATATTCTGCATTCTGATATCTTTCATGAATGCATTTTGTTAAGAGTCTTCCTACTCATTGGTAAACTGAGGCCAGGGGGCCCAATGTGCAATTTCTTTTTTTGAGCATGAACAGTGGGCAAACTCTCTACGTCTACTGATGACGTTCATGTGATCCTATGCAAACCTCCAGATCAAAATGGAACTTGTGATGATAGCATTTTGGCTGTTTTAGTTTCCAATAATGGACTTTTAAGCTAAAATGCTGGACCTATTCACACCTACTCAGGCTGTTTTATGTGATACTTGGCTGCAAACCTCATAACCCTCTTTTGTCACTGACACAATGTCATGCACAACATGCAACATGGAAAAATTGACCTGTGGGGACCAATGGCCTTCACTATAGCCTGGTCTCTGTAGGAATCCGGTATCAGTTTACATGCTACATTGTGGGACTACATGCAAGCCTAATGCCACCAGCAGATCCTTCTCTTTCATTGTGTTTCTCTCCAAGTAGGTCAGCAAGTGTGCCATGTGAACGTATGTGACCCAAGTGCCTTGCCATCCAGGATTCCAGACACGTTTCCCATTCTTCCCAAAACAACTGCCAGGTTAATGAACACACAGCACGGCACATAATGTCCCATCAAGCATTATGGATATCCAACACAGCTGCTGGAAGGCTTTCATGTAACGTGGGCTAATGTTAATCATTTCCCGCAGTGTCATTAAAAGGGCAGCTGGAGGTGTATCGAGGCTTTACCTTTTTGGTCTGGCACTAAATGTGCGGGACTACATTTTCTAGCACAGAATTATAACTTATCACACTTAATTTAAGTTTTATATTTTATTGTGGGGTTTTACTGTTAGAAGATAACATAATTTTCACCTTGAAAAAGTACAAATCAGTTTATAATTCCTCTTTATGCAATAGCTCCTCTGGCCTTGAGACCAAAAGACTCGCTTAAGCTCCTGTGCCTTTAAAGACAACCCCCCAACAAACTCTGTTCTTATTGGCCAGTTTGAGGAAATCATCCTGTGGGATGAGTTATGCTCAGCTGGACGTTTTAAAAATACTAGATACATAGATTCTAGACTAAGTATTTAATGATTCACTAAACCTCTTGCCTATTGGTTCAATATAATTTAGAGTCCGTTAAGCTTTGAGAGTAGTCAGTGTGGTTTTCAAAAGACATTTACTACTTACTATGCAGTATTCAGTTTGGAGCCTTTTTATCATTTTTCCAAAGCCAAAAACACAAACTTGTGAGAATTAACCTGTGTTTGTCTGCCCTAAGCTGCAATAGCTTCCATGTCCTGCTAACGAGCTTAGCATCTACAGTACTAACCTAATGTTAGCTAATCTAATAACTTAACCTAATAGTGCTAATTCCCCCAAAACTTGTATATTTGCAATTCTTAATAGTTATTTTGGGGCCACTTTGTGTAAAAAAAAAAAAAAAAACATAGTTCAAGGCTGACACAACTATTGACTGAAAGACAGATCAACACCAGCCTGGAGCTAGTAGCTAGTTAAGCTAGCTTAAGTCGTAGTTTATGCTAACGTTAGCGACTGTGTCATGCGTGAATTTTCCTGAAAAGACCGGACACTTGAGTTGTTCCTCCTTCTTAAAATTGTTTATCGCGTAAAAGTGAAAGTGTCTGTGAAAATACCCACCTCTGTCTTTCAGGGAGCCACTGCTTCAGTACACCTGACACCGAAGTTCTTTAACGGAACAGAAGGTTCTAGTGGCGTTCTGGAGCGTGACGTGAGGTTCTGACATGCGCAGCAACAAAAGCTAAAGGGGGCGGGGCTTAATTATGTCTGATTTATGAGGTTAACAGGTGTCATAAACCTTCGACTCAAATAATAAGACCAAGCAAAATCACATTTGGTATAAAATACTTTAATAAATAATAGACTTGTTCTAAGAACAAACAAAAAAATCCACTAACAAACCAAGACTTTTACCAAAGTTTGTACAAAATAATTACAATGTTCTGCACATTCAGCCCCTTCTACGGGACTACCACAATGCCAATTTACTGACAGAATATGAATTTGTTATTCCACAATTTTCATCAGCATTATTAATAAAAACACAACATATTGAAAACATAATGTTCATCTGCAAATAGTGACAATATTTGACTTTTTTTCCTCACTACCACTGTAGAGGTATTCTCAATGTTTCCCTCTTCCTGTGTGTTCTTAGTGCAGAAACAGACTCTTTACAAACACTGGAAAACAACCACAACAGTCTACAACATCAGCAACAATACAACTTGTTCCCTTCATTAGACCAGAATAGATACACAAGGAGAGACGGAGCTCAAACGAGAGGGGAGCGGGGAATACGCTACGCACTCAGCCACAGCAAACAGGTTCCCATTCAAGCTACACACGGTTTGATTTGTCTGTAATGGTGATTCGGCGTCTTGATAAAGGGCACTTGAGCTGGGTGGATGACTGCTGTCATAAAAGCGGATCCTGCAGTAGAGAAAAGGGTTTTCATAGTCATTAAACACCCTGCTGCCCCGCGTGGCATCTCCGCTGTCAACACACTGAGGAGGCTAAAGAGAGACTGGCAGCACTGTTTTTCAGTTGCTTGTTCCCTGTGACCCCTTAGTGTGTGTAGAGAATCTCACATGCATCAGTGCTGGTTCAAGACCTGCACCACAAATTTGCTGCGTGCCATTTGGAGTCCCTAATCAAGAGTAAAGAATGGAATTGACACTGTGGTGCGGAGTTGTTCAGAAATAGAAACAGGGTGTTAAAAAAGTCAAAAACTGTGTCCACATTTAAATCCTGCTATTTGTGTGTTATGAAGTGTATTCCTGGGATTAAAATATGTTCAGGGGTGCAAAACAAATTCTGAAATAAAAAATGCAGTGACCAAAGCATGAATAGCCTGCAGGACCTAGTGCCATTATTCAAAAAGTGTAGTGTAGACTGATGAGCTCACGTTTGGGATGAAAACAAAACACTACAACTATCTTACACACATTCTGCTCGAGGACCTGCTGTCAGGTCCTATAGTGATACTAGCCTCTGTCCAGAAACTCTGCTGCTTTTGAAAAGGATGCTTACAAGGTGCTAATATGTCCATACAGTCTGTGGCATGTGAAAGCAAGCACTGAAATCAAAAATATATAGATTGCATTTGGAGAGTTGGCCTGGGTTCATGGGTGCAGAAAAGCTCTTAAAACACATTTTGCCCACTGCCATACTGAAAGTCAGAACTGACATTGAATTTGCTGGTGCAAAGGGCTTCTCAAAAGGATTCTGAAAAATGTAAAATGAAAATAGCTGTTACACAAAGCTAAATCTGTTAAGAGGGTCCCCTCAGATGCTCAGACCCAAACAGCCTCCCACAATAACTGACAAGCCTAATAAACAGCTCTCCAAACTGTATTTATCTTAGTAACAGCTGTAACAAATCATAACACATCAAGACAAACAGTCAGCATCTGTTTTCTTTTTAAACCAATACTCATAATTCAGTGGGACCCAGGACACAGTCCGAAAATCTGTATAAAACCTGTCATAGTGTCACCAGACACTAATAAACGGAATGACATCATTTAAAAAAAATCCACAAAAATCTGACTCTTTAGAATAACTATGATACAAAGCATCACTTAATTTACTAAATTCAAATATACACAGTCATTTGTTCATATCTACATATGTACATCACAAAAAAAATAACCTTTACTGCGGTATTAAGAGTTGTTACTAGGACATCTTTCCCTTTATATGATTTGAAATTTTGAATAACTCTATAGGAGGAGAGAAAAGGAAAAAACAATAAGGGCTGAAGGCACTTTTCTATCAAAGCAAATACTGAAATATTGTATGTAGACCTGCAGGACGCAGTGGACATTATTTTGAAAAGGTATCCATGAGAATCTTTAACCCTTTAAGAACAGGTGTCTATGAATGTAAACAAAAAAATGCCAGCTATCTTACAGTGAATTCGCTGCGCCAGCTTTCAGTGAACTTAAACATATATAAAACATTTGTTGTTTTTATAAAAAAAACGTGATATCAAGCGTAGAAAAGGCCCGCACGTTTGGGCTAAGGCAGACACAAACTGCATGCACCAAACAGTAGAAACAACAGCTGCCAGCTGATGATGTTTAATGAAATCTTCCAAAAAGAAAAGGGAGCGTTAGTTCTGGTGAGCTTGTCAACGGATAAATAAAAAATCTATGAGCAGTGAAAAAGAAAAGTCTTCTTGCTTCCCACAGTATCACGATGCGACTGAAAACCAGAAATCTAAAAAGCTGTGGTGTTTTATGTCTTTTTTTGTTGGTTTTTGTCATTTTTAATACAAATAAGCCTGTGAGTTAAATAAGATGTGAGAAACAAACACAGAAAATTAAAGCATCTGCAATCTTCACGTTTGGTGCTTTTAAGAGTTAAAGAGTCAGTGACGCTGAAGACGTTTGTTTTGTCTGATTCAGAAAGGTCCCTTCTCCTCCCATGTGTTCATACATAATGGTCTTTAATGTCCTCGCTGAGCTTGGCGGCGTTCAGGTTTTTACACCGGTTGTCTTTGGGGCTGTACGCCGTCCGATGCGGCGCCTTCACCGGACCACTGCGCATCGTGCAGACGACCCCTCTCTTACCCATCATCCCACTGTCCTGCACCCCTGCTTTGGAGCACTTCTGGGGTGGACACTTGTCCACTATGCCCAGCGCCCGCTCCTCGTCCTGCTCCTGCTCCCCGTCTTGCTCGCCTTCCTCCTCGCCCTCAGCCCCGTCACACGTCCTGTCGGAGGGGCCCATCAGTTTCTTGCATTCATAATGAATGTCTTTGTCGCGGTTCTCCTTTGGGGCGTTGCTCCGCAGCGGTTCCAGCTGGTTGTTGACCGTCGTGTCCTCAGATCGGGCCATTCTTTCACGCTCTTTCTTCCTCTTACGGGTCCACCAAACACATACAACAATGCAGAAGATCCAGAGAACACTAAAGACAGCGCACAACACCGGGACCAGGTAACCTGAAGGAGGAAGGCAGAGAAGATGTGGATGACTAGAACTTACTTAAACAGTCAAAACCTCCCAGCCAGATATTCTTCATATGAAAGAAATGGTACCTACTGGCGTTCCTGAAATTAAAGGACTGAGCGATTTAACTACTATGTTGTTGCCACTTACCAACAGAAGTAGGCTGCACCGGTTGCTCCACTTTGACCTCCATCACAGCCAGCAGGATGGAGCTGTTGTGACGTTTGGACAGGGCAGTGATGATGGCACTGGGCACCTTCTGGATCTGTCTTTGGTCACTGTCCTTCGACCGCCCATCCTGCTCAAAAGACTGCAGAGACGGAGAAAGGGAGAGAGAAGGAGAACAGGAATCAGCATGTTGTATATCTGCACAGCATTTAGAGCATCTGTCCTAGAGTTGCACACCCAGATAGGCAAAACTTCCTAGTTGTTTTTGCCATTTTTAGCCCATTCAGTCTTTCTTTCCTTTTAAGGAGCCATCTGTCTTTCCATTTCAGCTTATCCTAACTGCATCACTTGTTTTAAGGACGTTTTATGCATCTGAAAGATCATTTCATTTCATTTTTAATTGTTCAAACAGACAAAACTACTAGGTTTAGTTAAGAAACTGACAATACAGACTTAATCAGTATGGTAGAGAAAGAAGAAAATTGGCCATTAGGCGTTCATTGGCCAAATGGTCTTGCTTGAGGCTATGCAGGACAACAAAAAAAGAGAAGAAAAAACAGAATAAAAGAGATTCTCATTCTAACATCTGGCAGGCTGCGGACCTCCCCCCCTGCTGAGACCACAGAGTGTGGAGTTAATTGCCTAATAAGGTGCTGAGGGTGAGAGCAGGGAGGTGGTGGGGTGCACAGGGGGATTAGCTGTGTGCTGTGCAGTTCAATTAGGACAAACAATAGAGAACAGGCCAGCTGTGCTCCCTGCTCAGCCGGGGACAAACACTCCCCTTTTCTTCTCCCGAGGATATCGGCAGCTCATTCACACACCTCTACAACACCACCCCCAAAATGACTGACAGGCCACATCACAGACACAGGAGTGTCCAGCGGGGTGTCAGGTGTGTGTATGCAAATGATCACATACAAAAAGTTTAAATATTTTATGCCTGTGTGTGACAGCTGACAGTAGAGAGGCACTGTGGGATATCATGCCTCCGTATGATGTGACCTGCCTTCAAACTCTCGCCTTTAGACACAGATTAACATGTACGACTTGCACCTTAACGGAAACACGCCTAGTTCACCAACTCTTTTCATTTTAGAGTGTTTTTATTCTGCACGTTATATTTACTTACATAAGAGTATTGTACTTTTGAGGTTTTGCCTGCTTTGATCATCTTTACACCTTGGTATGTTGTAAAAGACATGAGTAACATGAGATATGTGAGTGGAGTGGAGTGCACACTGAAGCCTTATAAACCATTGCTTCATTTCCATCTGTATCAAGTTTTGTCCTGTGTAAAGGACAATCTAATTTGATTCTCTTGGCTTCACTAACAACTAGTCTGGATATGGCCTCTAAATATTATCTAGACACTACTTGAACGTCTCTCAGCATTCTCCCAACACACTTGATGTAGTGTCAACATGTTCAGATAAAGCAGGGATGAAGACAAACCAGGTGCTCCTCACTCTTTCCTACACATTTCAAACCACTTGTTTCCTGAACAGTGCAGCGGTTTGCAACTACTCCTGTATCTCTGTCGGCAGAGTGTAACACCACAGGTCCTGGTTGATGTGATCTGACATTTTGCTGCAACACGAGTCAGAAGCGAGTGGGAGTGAGGTTTTTATGAAAGCCTTGTTGTGGGGTTTGGGTTGATGTCAGGCTCACCACTCCTTTTCCTGTATCTGTCGCTCAAAACAGGGCTGCGAACATTAGAAGAACATGAACTAATCCTCCTCTATTAAGAGCTTAGAGCCCCAAATTGACTGATTTCCCTCGAGTCTGGGTGGCCAAGAGAAAGAAGGAAGGAAGAACGAGAAAAGAGGAGACAAAAAGACAGAAGATAAAGGAGTGGAGGGAGAGGGGTAGAAAGTTGAGAACTGCTGAGAAAAAAGAAACAAAAGACATCAATTATAGCAGGGCAGGAGAAGAGGAAGAGGAGGAAAAGGAGAAAAGGGACTGAAGAAGAAGAGGGGGACGAAGGAGACAGATCAGCAAGGTGCTCAAACAAAAAAGCTAAATCCCATCCAGATGTTGCTAGAAGCTTCAAACGCTTCTTTTTTTTTTCACCACACAAAGGGAAGAAACAGAAAATGGTTCAGATTTTACTGGACCCCTCTGGAAACAATCTGCTGTGATGAATTAAGTGTGATTTAATAAAGCGGGAGAAGAGAAGTGAGGTGGTGAGACGTAGGGGAGGCGGCAGCTTCTACATTTGCACACGTGTTTGTGCAAGTGTGCGCTGCTGTGGCTGTCAGTATACAACATGGGCATGTGTGTAGATGGGAGTCTATCCTGTACGCCTGGGTTTGTTGTTCTCTTATGCCAAAGGAATCACATGTAGCTCTTTTTGTGTCTATCAGCTCACTGTTCTGGTTCACGATCATGTTAATGTCCATATATTCATTTACATACAGCTTGTATGTTCACTGTATCCAGATGTCCTGCATAAAAAGAGTTATGTTACCTTTAGCTGGTCTCAACCCTTAAGCTCCTATGTTGGGACCTACACTATATATTGTGGGTAAGTGTGGGTGCTGTCAATGTGTCTTGTGTTTGTGTGTAATAATCACCATGGCAACCTCCACGGCATCAGTGTTGGAGTAGGACAGGTCGCAGAGGATGACCAGCGCTCGGTCCTCGGCCAGCGTCTGAGTCACAGGGAGGTACCTCAGCTCGGAGCAGATGATCTCTACAGTGGTGCCCTGTGACGCGCGCGCAGACACACACACACACACACACACACACACAGATGAGACAGATTAGTATCTGCACTGCTGGCGAGGAACAATCGGCTCCTGATTCCATTTCAGATGTAGCCAATCGGAATGTGATGAGCAGCAGGGGACTGGGGCTCAGATCTCAGGTCAGTATCTAGACAGAGGTACAGATTCTTTTCTATTCAGAAAACTTTATTTAGACCTGCCCCAGAGGGCCAATTAAGGTTTCACGATATAGTACTAAGCAACAAAAACGCCATCTGGACAAAGCAGAGACAGAAAGAGTTTTCTGATTAGTTCACAGGTTTTAGAGTAATATGGTCATGAAGCTACAGAGCAAGTCTGATAAGTTTTTCATTTTTCTACAACAAAGATGGAAAATCTGATAAAACCTGGAAGTTTCCCTTTGATTATTTTCTTTTACTTTACTTTTTAGAGCAAGCTGCACATAATAAATCCTTAATGAGGTCATTAGAACAGTTGGTTACTTGGTAACCCAGGTTCTCTGAGATGGAGAGATACACGCGGTACGCATGGGTGATAAGATGATACTGTCAGAGGAGGCAGCGAGCTAACAAAGTGAGAAAAGCTCATTCGTCTGCGTACAGTAAAGCGTGATGGTTCTGTTAGTGGCTGCAGATTCAAACAACCATACATTTGAAAACATCCTGATGAGAGGACAGTGATTTCAAATGTGTTATGACGCGACATGTCGAAGAGGATGTATGTTTCTGACAGCGAGAACTCACAGAGACACAGATTCAAGTCGCTGCAGAGAAATCGGGGCTGATAAAATGTCTGTCTCTTGATTTAAAACAGTGCTACACGCTCTCCATTAAAACACTGCTTTGATATTGAATATTAAAACCATAAAACTTCATGTCTTGAACACCATATGTTACATATTCTCTTGTTAAACATCGTTTTTAGAGCAGCCACCCATCACGTTTTACTGCTGGAGCCACAGATTTTCCTCACTTGATTTTTTATTGCCCAAATAAAAGGAAAAGTAAAAACAAACTTTAACATCAGCAGCTGTAAGTTTCTCCACTGTGACAGATTTTTGATCATATGAAAACAGAAGGTGTGTCTGGTTCTCGGTCTGGGGGTTCGGACTCTTCTAAGGCCCCTCACCTGTGGCACTTTCTCTTTTTTGAAGATGAGCGTGATGCGAGCACAGCTGCTGTCGAGGTAACCACTGTTGGGCTCACACTTGGTGTGTAGAGGCGTCGGTGGGTCCGGTGTCGAACACACACCCCACTGGTGGCACGGTGGCGAAAAGCAGGTGAAGTACTGGTGTTCCACGCACTCATGACCCCTGGGGCAGGACGGAGGGGTCGAGTCCGGGGGAGGAAGAGCTTTTGGTAGGAGGCAGGGTCGACGGCCGCACCTCACCTGAAAGAACAGTGATTTACAGATTTGAACTTTAACTTAAACTGTGAACACTCTGTTCAAGGAATAAATGAATGAATGTAATGATGAAGGAAGACAATCAGGAGGTGGGGGGCCATACATCATGAAGATTAGGGGTGTAACAGTCCAAGACAAACAACAAACAATCGCCTCTCCAGTGTGCTGCGTTCAGGGACAGTATAAAGTGTGTTCCAAAGACCAATACAATGAAAATCGTGGCTCAGAAACCACGTTCTGGACTAAAATGTGGATTTGGAGAATCGAGGCTGACCTTAGAACAGCGAACATATCCGTTGACACACTGGCAAGTGTTACACTCCTCCTCCCACCTGCTGCCATGAGGAAACTGCAGGCCAGTGTGACGACACGACTTCCCAAGTCCAATGACTGGAACAAACCAAACAAGCACTGTTAAATGTTATCATGCATCCAATTCATCACTACTATAAGAACACACCCACTTACTGTTGTTACAACATGACTTCTGCTTCTGAGCCATGTTATGTGACTCTATGGTCTTAATGCTGACAACAAATTATCATGTTTTAAAACATGCTGACGATTTTTATTTTAATATTGAAGCTAAAATCTGCAGCACTGGAGAAATATTTTCAATCATTATCATTGGCTCAGTGTCCTCACAACGTAAGCCATCTGTGTGCTACCATAAAATGACAACTTTCAGGTAATCAGACAGCTGGCTGTCTCAAATTAAGATAAAAAGACAAACGCGGCAACAAATCCAAGTGTTGACAGTCCACAGTAATAAAAATCTAAGCTGTGCTGAAGCCATGTACTCACACTCCTGACAGCGAGGTCCAGCATATCCGGGAGGACAGACACAGCGGTAACCGTTGATTTCATCCATGCAGGTCGAACCTTCGGCGCAAGGAGACGACTGACACTCATCTATGTCTAAAAAGGAAACCACATAGTTTTTCATTTAAAAACATGTATATATATATTGTATATGTCCAGGTGACTTCTTATGAATTATGTGAAGTAAAGACTGATTCATGGACTGGGTAAATGAAACGTATAGCACGAGTACAGCAGTTTGGAAACTCAGAAAACATCTTGAATATCTGGAAAAGCCGCAGCAGCATTTCAGCAGAATCCCTGGTTTTGCCTTTCACAGTCTTACTTTCACTGCAGATAACTGAAGGTGAACTTTAGCTGAGAAAAACCTGAGCTGTGAGAGATTTTGTTATATTTAAATATTTTCAATGAGTGATGGAATTCAGCGAATCACCTTCTGCACAATGGGATTATATAAGAGTGGCTTGAAACGCTTCAACTGGATAACACTCTGGTTCTGAAAAGGCTTTTCTGAAGAGATTTCTCCCACAAGGCCGCGGGAGAGCGTCGTGACCCGTCTGACGAAACTCAGCTCTGACCTCGGCTCAACGCAGAGGGGAGAGGTTAAGACCGTCTTCCTGAAAGGCTTCCTAATCTGTCGCCTCGAAACAATCGGCTCACGCTCCCATGCCACGGCCTTTCACCTCTGACCCCTCCCGCCCGCCTGACCCCCTCCACACACACCCCCCCCCCCCTCCTGTTCCCAGGGAACTCACTGATGCGACAGTCCGGCCCGGCGAATCCTGGGGCGCATTCACAGCGAAACCAGTTCACGCCGTCGACACAGATACCGCCGTTGTAGCTGCAGAGATGAGACAGAGAAACACGGAGATGAAGTTCTGCTGCGGACATGAAACACACTGAAAACAGAACTCCCTCTTAGATTTAACACACTTCTTCCCCAAATGTATAAACATTATGAGTTGAATGAGACTGTTTAACAAAAGGACTCAGGTAACACGAGTGACACCAATATTCTCAGACTTCACCGGTGTCCAGTTAAAATGCGATATCTCTTAAAGTCTGGCGCATAACCAGTGCTACTTCATTTGTTTTCTACCTGTAATTCTAGTTTTTATACTACAAAACCCTTGATGATGTCACATGAGGCTGTGTATTGACAATGTAATACATATCATAATCCATCCATTATCTACCGCTTAATCCATTTCGGGTCGCGGGGGGTGCTGGAGCCTATCCCAGCTATCTTCGGGCGAGAGGCGGGGACATATCATAATATACTCCACTATTGATTGTTTTTTATTTTGAGTTTTATTCGAAGAATTCCTTAAAAGAAGTGCATATGGAGTTTGTTATTTCCCAGGAAAGAGGACCAATGTCACCAATTCATCATCCATCCAAACTTCCCTTTTCGGTTTAACTATGATCTAACTTTATATTTTCTGAGAAATACAAATATAGTAACAGATAATAAAAAGAACGGACCTCTGTGCCAGCAGTGCTCAACAACATGATGCAGTCTGTTAAAGAAATGATCGTTTACATGAACGTCTTTGTAAGACAGTATGAGGAAAGTGGAGAAACTAGAAGCTTCTCACTGGTGAACCCTGCACGCCACGATTAATGCAGACAAAAAAAATCTTACTCTTTAATGACTTCTACTTTAAACAAGTTTCTGTAGAAATCAGTACACATGCTGTACATGAAACGATTCCTGCAAGGAATCGTGGATGTATACGAACTCACTGACTCCGTGTTCTACCCTCTGAACGACAGACAAACTTTCTGTTGGAATTTTTTCCCGCAGTGTTTGCAGAGGCTGAAGCTGATCCCTGATCAATGTCCAGACTTCATATGTAAATCCCTGCTGACCACATACTGAGCACCCCCACCCCTCAACACCTCTACTGCTCACAGCTACCCCCAGGTCGAAGCCGGTGAATGGTGAGAGGGGGCGTCTTTTCACACTCTCTTGCCCCCTCTCCCTCCAACCTCTCTTCCCAAAAGCAAAACCACGACTAATCCACCTGTCAGTCATTGTAGGAGAGGGCGAGGAGGAAAGAAAGCGGGGAGGAAGGGGGAGGCTTTTGTCCAGGGTAGCTTCTCTAGATCAAGAGAAGCTGTCAAGAGATGCACCACCCTGTTTTTATTCTTCAGCTCTATGTTTTTATACCAAGATTTAACAAGAAAAAAACTCAAACTGATTCTTTTCAACACCTTGTTCTAACAAACAGTCCAAAACTGAAAGATGCTGAAACTGGAATTACAGCCCACATCAGAGAAAAAAAAAACAAAAAAAAATCATACAAACAAAACACAAAATCACAGTGAAATAAAGAGGTACGCACACAGAAACACTGATTCAAACACGTTCCCACACAGACACACAAGTGCCAGCGTGAGAGTCGCTGGGAAATGCTGTCTCATATTCTCAAGTAGCTGCAGTTCGTTCACAGTGACTCAGACATGGTGTCAAGTGAGCCGACGTCTTAAGATTAATAAGTGAAGGTGAGCATCAAAGGCGCAGCGCCCAGGAGCAATAAAACGTCTGGAGAATTTAGGGCTGCATTCCAGAACACCTGAGTCAAATTAATTCACGAGTTTAACTTCAAATTAAACGGCAGAGAAAAACGAGCAAATACTGACGGAAATAATGGACTTTCTACACAGCCAAAAGTGGCCAAAGAAGGTGGTAGACGTTTTCTGTATGATAAGGCTAAACACCTGACTCACCAGGGGTGTGGATTGCAGTCATCAACATCTGCAGAAGACAAAAGACAGAATGAATATACAGTTAAATATGCAACAACACAAGATTATTGATGAAATCTCAGTTTAATTTAAACAAGCAAAAATAAAACTCCTATACTGCTGGAACTGGGAGCAAATTAAAAAAATCTAAATCTGTTTTAATTAATCATTAATTCACATCAGTAGAGCTAAATTCAACTGATAATCTTGGATCTGATTTTATCACTGTCAGATAAACACGTTACAATTACTGGAATCAATATTTTAAGCCTAATAAACAGCGTTGACGTCAACAACCAAGTTTTAATTACAACAGGGAAACAAAGATCTTCTAGAAAAGCTCTGATATATCTAACCCACACAGAGAAGAAGTCAGTTCATGGTGTTATAACCTTTAACAACACTAATTAAATGGATTTTTAACAATAAAACACAAGCAACACACAACTGCCTTGACTTGTCCCATGACGTGAACGCTCTCAAGCTATAAACACGGGAGCCTTTCCCATATCTCTCATCCATCACCCATGATGTGAACATGGCAAAAGCTTTAACAGTGACATACTCTGTGCACAGGTGGGTCCCTCCCAGCCGTCTTTGCAGATGCAAGTGAAGGAATCTCCTCCTCCGACACATGTCCCTCCATTCTCGCACGGACCCGAGTCACACGTGCTGTTCTTAGCTATGAAAACAAAAAAAAAGTTATCTTCTGTGAAAATGTTATTCTGACCACCCCGCAGTGGGAGTGTTGCTCCCTGGCCTGTGATCACAGAGTCTGACGGATCATAACAGAGTAATATCACATCATACACACACACACTATGATTACCAGAGCCAGAACAGTGTAATTAGAGTGCAGTGAGTGTCTGACCTGTGTTGCAGGTGCTGCCACCCCAGCCTGAGGGGCAGCTGCACAGGAAGGAGTCCCCGTGGTCGTAACACGTCCCTCCGTTACTGCAAGTAGAGGAGTCACACTGGCTCTCACCTGGACCGAGTCAGCATGAGAAAAAGATTTCAAACACTTGATCGTGAGCCAGTGTCGAGTAACGATTACTTCAGCTCCTGAGCTAAGCTCGGAGACGCCGTCAAGAGAGGAAAACAAGCCTGCACGGCAGCCAACGAGGGCACCATGCCGCAGAGAGAAGATTAAGACAGTGAGGTAGTTACAAAATATAAGACCTGACATGTTGGAGAACATGGAAAGTGAAGAGAGAGACGCCACTCTTAAGACATCCATAGGCTCTGATTGAAGTTTAGTTAGCTCACACTTGTTGCTACATGATACCAATTAAATTAAACTACTGCAGCTTATTATGGTTCATCTACTTTAAACTTTAGGCCCAGTGTTTTTCCTGACAGACACTTAGACTACACACCGTCATCAAGACCAATACAGAAATACAAACAGCATGAACGAACACAGCACATCTCAGACATTCACACGAGTGTATGCTATGCTTTGTGTTTGCTGTACGATCTGTCACTTCATCCACTAACACAACCACAGACGTCTTCCCGCGCTGACTTACGTGAGTGGCAGGTCTTTCCCTTCCAGTTGTCCACACAGTTGCAGTAGAAGTCATTCAGCAGGTCGACACATTGGCCTCCGTTCTGACAGGGGTTTCTGTTGCACTCGTTCACATCTGGTCAAACAGTCGATCAGTGAAGTTAAAGTTATCTGCTGTGTATTTCTGCATCACTTGACTTAAACCAAACTATAACTCACACAGTTACAAACCCAGAGTTTGTCTACTAGTTTGTTTCTGTGTTTTCTGAGTAGCTCTCCTTCTAAACATTCATCTAAATGATGGTGTCATCTGCAAATGTGCACACTGGCCTAAGTACAGAACTGTAGACACACTGGTTTTTAAAGCACATTTATACCCAGTCAGCTGGGGAAGTTATCACATTTTCCCACTTGCTTTGACTCGACAAAGCCTCCATTGTTTTCTCTCCCATTAGATTCTCAGACAGCTGATCATCCCAACGCTGCTGTCACTGGCCTGAGGATGGATTCTTCCAGGATATGTGACTCATATGCAGCATAGCAAGACACATTCCAGACACATGCACTGTATACCTGTGCTGCTGCTAACTCTGACCCCTAAAAACCCTCCTACACACACACACACACTCACCGACATCACACAAGCTTCCCTCCCAGCCATCGGGGCAGAAACACTTGAAGGAGTTGATCCCGTCGATGCAAGTTCCTCCGTTCTTACAGGGGGATGATGCACAGTCATTAATGTCTGAGTGAGGAGACATAGAAAGGCTGAGTTATAAGTATACAGTTTTAGAGTTATTCCGTTTTTGAGAAGCACAGAATCCAAAGAATTCCAAATATAATTTGTGGCTTTTGCCTTTTCTTCTCTTGTTTAGTTCTTGAATACAGACATGTTGGTCCCTGACATTTCAAAGGTAAACACATATTGCTGAACTAGTTATTTTGACTGTACTCATCTATGTTTCAGCACTATAAAAAGTGAGCAAACACAGGCAATAACAGCTTTGGCAGCATTTTCCTGCTTGTCTTTTAACCTGGATTTCCAGGTTTTTTTCTTGTGTTTTATGTTTTGCTGTAAACTAAACCAAGATAG
Source organism: Ctenopoma multispine (assembly GCA_034779795.1). NCBI lineage: Eukaryota > Metazoa > Chordata > Actinopteri > Anabantiformes > Anabantidae > Ctenopoma > Ctenopoma multispine. The sequence goes on from JAUYWH010000014.1 coordinate 1,828,991, forward strand.
TGATGATTAATGAAACAGGAGTCTGAACTACTGTAAGAATCATGTGGGTCCCAGTGATGGTAACTGATGATAAATATAGTCTGTGTGTGTGTGTGTGCATGCGTGTGTGTGTGTGAGTGTGGAGCTAATAATGACTCACTCTCGTGGCAGTAGGTGCCAGCGAATCCTGGCTCACATGAGCAGCTGAAGTTCCCGGCAGGCAGGCTGATGCAGCGGCCGTGGGGTCCACACACATTGGATGAGATGCGCCACACCCGCTTTTGGGTGTCATTGGTTGCCACAGCAACTGTGCAACTGTCAATCACTTTGGGGAAAGTAAAAAGGAGACATCAGCAAGTTCTCATCTTTCAACTGCTTTAATGCATCATGAGAAAGTTTATTGGAGAGAGATGAAACATGAGAAAGAAAAGTTGAAAAGTAGCAGTAGTGATGATAAAGATTGTGCAATAAGGAGAATGAAACTTTTTTTCTAGATTCCTAGACTTGTTTCGACATCTGAAATTTGACTGGTGCTCATTTAGTTAAGTCTTCTTTTTAAGTCACCTTGTTCCACCCTGCTCAGAGTGTTTATTGCCAACTCCCAAAAAGGTATTGGAATTAAATTTGACTTAAATTCAGTTAAAATCTGTGCTGTGTTGGCCGGAAACGCGCTCACAGAACATGGATTCGGGTGTGTGCTGTTACCTTGACACTGGTTGGTCTTACAGTGGTCCTTGAGCTCTGAGCAGGTTTTGCCCTCGTAGTCATCTGTGCAGCTGCAGTAGAAGTCTCCCACAAGGCTGTGGCACTGCGCCTTGTTGTGACATGGGCTTGGATTGCATGGGTCGTTTTGCACCTTTGTACAAGAAAATAGGCAAAGAACAGACATGTTTGCCCCAAAAGTGAAATAGAGAAGCAATATAAGCAACACACTGTCTTTCCACCTGGCTGGATCGAATCCTTACCTCACAGGTTGCACCAGTGAAGCCTTGAGGACATTCACACATGAATCCTTCCAGCAGGGCGTGGCAGTGGCCGCCGTTCTTACATGGAGTGCTGGCACAGCGGTTTCTCTGAACCTCGCAGTGGCGACCCACAAATCCCGGCTGGCACACACACTGATAGCCTCTGGACACCTCCTGAGACAAAGACACGTTTAACGTGACAAAAAACCAGTGGACGTGATGAAGCACTTTCTGGTTTCGTTCACACAGCATCAGAAAATTGTTCAAACTGTCAAAACAGAACATAACGGTTTTTAACGGTTTGTTCTGAGGTTCTGAATGACTGAATGACTAGTTACTTAAATTATTACTTGAGTTTCTATTAGAGTAAATTATAATTGGACAAAACAAAGAAATGGAAAGATGACGATGACTGGACCAGGATCAGAGAATCTGGGAATATCAGGAGCAAAATCGGTGGTAACGTCTTTAACTAACCCCAACACAATAATATGACTTCTTTAAAAGACATATGACGCGGGTGAAGATCACAGCAGATGCTGAAACCAATGTGTCAAACTCACAACACCCTTGAGCGTGTTCTTTTATGTTCTGACAGCTACTTTGATGATCAGTAATAATCGTGTTCCCACTCTGTTAGTACGTCATTTTACATTAAAACATATAAAAACTGAACAAAGAGCTCTGTGTTTCTGAAAGACCACGAAGCCTCCACGTTTGACAAACTCACCTTGCAGGTCCCTCCGTTCTGACACTGCCCATGGCAGCTGTTCACATCTGAGGAGAAAATCAATCACAGACAAAATGTCAGGTTTTAGTTTGAGGTTTGACAAACGGAGACGTGGAACATGCTCTGGTGTTAACACATGCAGCTGCTACTGGAAAGAGAGGGGATGCAACCAAAGCACAGTGATCCATGCCTAGAAGATATGCTAGATAGACACAGATTTAGGGGTGAAGGCGCACTGAAAAACATGGAATGTAAGTAAGATAAAGGAGATAACACTACCCCACAGCTTTTCTATAAAACATTTTAATTTTAGGTATGACAGTCGAGGAGAATCAGTTTTGAGCCAAGAAAGGTGAAGCGAGGGTGCGGCAGTAAAAACAGCCATGAAGAAGTCCAACTGCCTTTGCTAGTTATCTTCTGTTTCACAAGCATCATTTTCTCATGACTGATTTATTTTATTGCTCTTCCTAAAAAAGCAAAAACACTTTTCATCCGTTTTATGTCAGTTATTTTATGTCTCTGGTTTCACTAAGATTTTACCAAACCAGAGATGTTTTACGCCATGCCATGAGTGTTACCAATATCCTCCGGTCGAAGATGCGTGGGAGCGGTAACAAAACATTTCTCAGTGCTTTTCTGTTGTTAGAGAAGTGAGCATTTACTGCTACAGCATAAAATACGGTGACATTTTAATACAAAAAGCTAAGATTACTTTGCTAGTGATGCCAGCAACAACATACTGATGGCACGTCATTAGCATGGTGTTGAACCCTTGTGAAAGCAGTTTAAAAGCTAAGGAACAGAAGGTAGCCAGCAAAGAAGACAGGGCCTGTGCTGTAAAAGTGCTATAAAAGTAAATGGAAAGAGGCTGAGGACTAGCGATTTGCTGAATTGATACTAACTGATGTCACAGTTCTGGCCCACCCATCCATGAAAGCAGGCACAGAGATATCCACCAATCAAGTTTTTGCAAGAGTTAGCATTGAGGCAAGGCTTCCCCGCACACTCATTAACGTCTGCAAAATGGGAGACGGGAGACACAGAGAGAATGAACGAGAGAGCTGAGAACCTGCTCAGAAGCCCCGTCACCAAGCATAGCTGTCACATTGTACAACACTTTAGATCTCGTTATTGAAATCAAGGAAAAAGAAGCAACGTTCACATGATTTTTAACTTTTGACAAGATGCTCTGAAGGTTGCAAAATGCTGTAGACCCCCCTCAAATATATTCAATTAAAGTGGAGAGAAAAAACTCCCTTTAACGGAAGAAACCTCCAGCAGACCCAGACTCGGGGTCGGCGGCCATCTGCCTCGACCGGTTGGGATGAGTGGAAAGAGGAGAGAGAAAAGAACAGCAGGCATTCTTGTATTTGCTTCTATATTTTAATTCTTCTCATTCACCTGATACCAAATAAAAATGTTTTTATGTGTTAAATGTTACTGATTAAATTAAATTAAATTTGCAGTTATTAATAGTTAGCCCTGTGTGTGGTTAAGCCTTCGTCTTCGTGTGACTGGATTCGGTTACGGTAGTAGGTTCCATCTACTTCAGCCTCAACTTGGGGTCTTTTCAAAAATGTACAATTGGCAGAACATTTGCAGAGTGAAGTTCATGTGTGAAAGGATTTTATTTCTACCACAGTTTTCCATCGCCACCCTGCTCTACCTTCACCCCCTCCCACAGGGTTAATGTCTCTCTATAGCATTCCCTGAAGGCCAACCTGCGGCATTCCAAGTGATCAGTTTCAGAGGCAGCGCTCGCCACGCCCGCCATGCCGCCCCAGGCACTATAAACCGACACAGTGCATTAATACTACTCCCAGGAGGTAAGCAGCACCTGTTGGCCTACTGAAACTAAACACCCTGAACCCTTTCCCAAAACCCAACCTAACCCATTACCACTACCCCTCCTTCATATCCCGCTCTCTCTCCCAGGTACCACCCTGCTCGCTGAAATGGGGAAGCGCTGTGAGAACAACAAAGTCTGTAACTCAAGACTGCTCCCCATCTTTAGCTTATAAAGTGTTTCCAGGCTGAAGCTGAAGGGGGTGAGGGTTCCAGCGTAGCGTACATAGTCCCCTGTTACGCCCAGTCTGGAGCCAAAGATAACCCCTCAGCAGAGTATATTTGGTCCCAAGGTCAGCAGTTGCCAGGCGGGAGGTTATTTTTAGCTTTACTCAAGTCACCTGGCTCAAGTTGCAGATGATACCCTGCGAGTATCTCCACCGGGCGTGAGTATACACAAACACACATTGAAAATTAGTGGCCCTCCTGCAGTAATTCTAAAACGGACACAGGGATAAACAGACAACCAGACACAGTATGCTGGAAGTCTGCGAGCAAACAGATTCCTGGACGCACTGCATTCACTGTAGGTAACACACCAGCTCGGCCACAGCAAAAATACCACCCAACATGCAACAGTTGTTTTAAATAAGGATAAAAATATCACATATACATTTACAAGCATCCCTGAAAGACACTTCATGCAGATACACAAATCGGCTGTTTCTAAATGAAAAGCAACTCGCATTTTTGTGTCAGCAGTAATTGATAGTTAGAGACGTACCTATCTGGCAGGTCTTGCCTGTCCACTGTGGGGGGCAGAGGCACTCAAAGCCATTCTCCATGTCGATGCAGGTGCCGCCCTGAGCGCAGGGGCTGGAGGCGCATTCATCTGTGTCTGAAACACAAACATGGCTGGTGAATGTTGGTTTTTAAACAGAGCTGCCTCATCATGTTATGTATGTCTCTGAACAGATGCTAAATCTCACTACCTTCATATGTGGAAGAGTTATCTGAACCTCAGGCTACTTTTGGAGCGTCTCACCTTTAGCACAGGTTGGACCGGACCAGCCTGCTGGACAGTGACACTCGAAGCCTGACGGGACTTCATGGCACGTCCCTCCGTTGGCGCAGGGGTTGGACACACAGGCGTGCTCCGCTGAGATGCGAAACAGATCAAAGTGCCAAAGTGAGAAAAACAAGACACCATCCATCTGATCTATGTAAAACTAGATTTTAAGCCTTTGTACGATTGATTCACAGACTCACCGATCTCACAGTTCTTGCCAGAGTAGCCATCTGGACAGGCACAGTTGTACTCATCTGGCTCTGTGTTCATACATGTCCCTCCATTCTTACACGGACGGTTGGTCCCGCAGTAGTTCAAATCTGCAGAGAAACAGCACTAATGTAAGTTTCCAAAAGGTCCCGACAGCTGCATTTTGTGTTTGTGCTCGAAAAGTTGATCAAAATCTCAGTTAAATGCTTTTATCTCATGTCTTGTGCTGGTCGGCTTGTAAAATACAACAGTCAGACAGAAGGTCCTGTTGTTACAGGCTTGATTTCATTGCTTTGTTTCTTCCAAAAACATTTGATTGTGGGTTACAAGGAGCACAATGTAAAAACACATTTAAGGCAAATATAATTTCTACCTCAGTCCCCTGAATTCTGACTGTGTCCTCGTGTGACTTCTGTGGTGCTGCGAGGTCAATCGAGCTTTAAAGGACTACACCACTGAGTTTTCATGCTTTCAATCAAATACCAGACACCCGTGTGTTTGTGCTGTAAAACCCATCACAGTGAACATTACGTCTTAACTCACTGTTGTCAAGTTAGTGTTGTTAAGTTATCCAGTTCCTATGTAGGATTCAGAAGCGTCAGAAGCCAAAAAGGATTCTTTTATATGAGGTGGAACATTTGTGGAATAGAAAAGGATGGGTGGCTGCTGTTATATCCAAAGATGGCTATCTTAGGTGTTGTTTTGCATTTTTGTGTATAGCTGCACAGCACAATAAGAGATAACGCATATTTTGAGCCTGACCTTTGTCACAGAGCAGACCTCCCCAGTTCTTCTCGCAGGTGCACTGCCAGGGCTCGTTGCAGGTACCGTGAACACAGCCAGGGTACGGCAAGCACTCGTCGCAGAAGGGCCCCTGCCAGCCGTAGTTACACCTACAACACAGCAGAGATGAGTTTTTACAGTGAACCAGTGACGTATTGCATCCTCCTGGTGGTTTCTTTCCTTTTCTCTTCCTTCCTCTCTTTGCTTTCTTGAACGGATCTGAAAACATGCAAAAACTCGGGACGCACGTCCTCACACTGCACAACGAAACTCTACCGTCTTTGTTCTCTTAAAGTGTAATGTTGATCTTTGAATGTTTTTATCCGTTTTACATCAGTAAAGGATCTGGATGCTCGTGCCACCAGTGGATCAAACCAATAAGGGTGTGCAGCAGCAGCAGCAGCCTCTCAAGCACAAGCCTGAGGGAATATCAGGCACACGGACACACTTAATAATGCACGGGGTGTTGGCCATGAAAAACAGTGATAGCTACACAGTGATAACAAACAAGTAATTTAATACTTTCACAATGAGCGAGAACACAGAGCAGCGCTTGGTGTCGGGCATCGTGCCAGTTAACTGTCCGCTGGTAAGCATCAGAGAAGCTATACGTGCAGAAAGCCTCTGTGTGCACTGAGTCGCGGCTGAACGCCACGGCTGTTATTTGCCGGACAGAACATCTTCATCAAAGTCAATGACATGTTTTCTGCAGCTCCTAAACTTAGGACACACGGTGCCAGGCGACATTCCTGAGCGAGTGAGTGAGTGAGTGCATGTGTCCTGTACATGTATGTGTTCATTTAGCTTTTGTGCTTTAGTCTTTCGTTTATGGAGATTCTTTAATCCGATTGTCTTTTAAGTAGTTGATCTGTATATTGAAACAAAAAATAAGACGTCAGGTTGAATCAGGACGATATGAATAAATTCAGACAATAAGTGGAAACAACTTGATTTCAGTTAATGTTATAGTTAAATCTTCCATTAAATGAATTTTTTTATCTAAAATGTAAAAATTATGTAAAACGTTTTTGCTCATTTAACTAATCATCAGCAGTGTAATGATTAACTTATTGTTTCCTTAACTTTCAGGACTCAGCATTTTTCATGTTCTTCAAGTGTCTTGGCTGCGTGTCTCCTCTCAGCCCTCTTCCTCGCTCGAGGTCAAACTTGGAATGAGCGGCGGCGGGTTTGTGGAACGACGGCTAGTCGTCTCGAGGGGGGGGGGGATGGGGGGCAGTGAAGGGTTAGCTAATCTGTTGGTTTATGGCAGCACTCTGTTATTCCAAGGCCAGCGGTAACCTTGCCCCACCTGTCCTGTCATTTCTCCGCTGGGGCTATTTCAGGGAGCCATCACCCCCCTTGCCCCCCTCCCCCCCACCCGACTCTGCTGCTTCACAAACACTTCAAAATGGATGCCGCCCAAACACTTCTCTAAGCAGCAGTAATATACGGCCGAGTAGTGAGCTGTAATGTGTTGTAGTATGCTGCGTAGCGGGGGACAGTGACAGACTGGGGGCTCGACACTGATGAGGCTGGACACTGAACCTTTTTTGGAATCAACCACTATGCATCTATGACACAGAGTAGATTTATAACCTGGTTCACCTATTCTTTGATCATTTGTTGGCGTAAATGAGTTTTTAAATCGATCTTCGCTTAGATAAAAAAGAAAATTCACAACATCACATTGCATTTTTCCATATCGGCCACAAAACTCATAAGGTTCATAAAGGGTCAGTTTGTCCAAATTACAAACATATGTCAGAGAAAACGTATTTTTAATCTAACCTTAAATGTTTTCTCTTTGGTTTAATTCATCTATACTCTGGCTCCACCTCAGTACAGTGGAGGTGAAAGGGACTTTGTTTGTTGTGCTCATAGCCCAGAAAATTACATTACAAATTCAACAGAGACATTTCTTTCCAGGAAACAGTCCACAAACAGTGTGGACAGCCACAGAACAAACAGTCTATAATTTCTTGAGCACAAAAGTAAACAAAACATGGGTGAACTGACCCTTTAAATGAAGTGTTACACATGTGACAGGCAGAAAATAAGACTCTAATTTAGTTTGACTTTTAAACTTGGCACCTTTGAAATACCTATTATGTATCAGAATTTCGACATGGGTGAGGTTCTTTTATCAAACAGTCACATAATAAAAGCGCAGCCAGGACGAAGTTCTGGCTATGTTAAAACATGCACGATTGGTAAGCTGAAACTGCTTTCGCTGCACGCACATTTAATCTGATCTCCCTCGGTATGTGAAGCCTAGTTGTGTTGGTGTGCACGACAGTGCTGTGTCCTGTTTACTGCAGTGTGTGCGGTGTTGTCCGTCCGCTGTGGTCGGCAGCGGTGCCCTGCACACTGTCAGCCGTGCAGCGGCGGCAGAGGCGGCGGCAGTGTGGACAGTCTGTCTGGCTGCAGTGTGGGAGAGCGGGCAAATGGTTTTGGGCAGCCACAGGCGAAGGGTGGCATTACCCACCGAGCTGCTACTGTCCCATCAATGGAAGGGGCCACGGGGGCTAGTCGGAGCTGAAAATATCCCGCCTTGCACACAACCCCCGCCCGCTGCTGCCCCTCAGACAAACCACACCCAGAGGAGAAGACGGGGTAGTGGGCAGGGGTAGAGGCGAAGGCGTGTGTGTGTGTGTGTCTGTGTGTGTGTGTGTCTGTGTTGAATTATTTACAGGCGAGCCTCGTGCCCAAATCCAGCGGACGGACTTAGCCCGCTGTTGCTTAGCTACATGTTTAGTAGTGTCACATGCGGGAGCGTAGGTTGTGAATGCGCTGTGTAAGAAACAAGATCCCAAACACACATTTTTAGTTTTCCTCTGCCAGACTGAGTTTTTCCTGTTTCTCTGTTTCTGTCAGTGTTTTTCTCTTTATTTAACCCTTTAGTGTCATGTTGGATTTTATCTGTATTTCCTGTTCACTGAACATTTTATTAAAGGACTGATTTTACGGTTTTATCTGTGTAGTTCTAACCTGATCGTCTCCCCGCTTGTGTTTTTTAAAAGATGTGAATGAGACTCAAACCAGCTCAGTACCTGAAACGTCACGACCCAAACTGTGCTACAGACAAGCTGACAGCACATCAGTTACACTGATCTGTCCATCTTCTTCTACCGCTCTCTTTTTTCACAGCAGTGTGTGTGTGTGTGTGTGTGTGTGCTATTAATTGTGATGAAGTTCAAAATCACATGTTGAGACACATTCCAGGGTGTTCCTCTCTCTTTCAATCCTCCGGCCATTTCCAGTGAGAAATGTCAGCTTCTTTTTTTTTTTTAACGATAGCTAAGCTAAATGAAATCTGCCTCAGGATAAAACCCTCACCTACAGTACACCCCCCTCCCCCCCACTCCTCCTCTAAATGCAAAACTCAGGTCCACATGCAATCACCTCTATACTTCTGTTTAGCCTGATACTTGGGCAGTAGAGTGATACGATGCATCTTTCTCTCCCTGTTTCAACACCCTGTCATTACATTTGAATGCTGAGTTGCAGTATCAACTCATTATGCTCATAATCAGTTGAGCTTGTTGAGACAGCACAGACAGACGCAGTGTATAAACACAGAAGACGCAGTTAAGTGCCACTTTACTCGCTGTCAGTGACCAGACTAAACGTGGTTTTGATTTATTCAAGTGGTGAAGATGCGGGCTGACAATGAATGAGTTATTACAGAGACCTAACAGGGTCAACAAGCAGAAACAAACTGTGTGCCGCTGTGCCAAATGTTTTAATACATAAAGTATTTTAAATTGCATTTGTGTATATATATTCTATTGTTAAATATTCAAAGATGTACGTGTAGGTGCATCCCCCCCACCCCCCTTTCTTTGCATGCCTCCTTGCCGTTTGTTTCCCTCCTTGCCAGGCTAATTCCAGCCATAACAAGGCCCAGGATAGGAAGAGATGATGTGGGCTGCAGACATGAAGGGGGGGGTGGGGGGTGCCTCTCTGCTGCTGGAGGAGGAAACAGCAAAACAGGCATCTGTGTGTGTGTGCGTGTGCGTGTGTGTGTGTGTGTGTGTGTGTGTGTGTGTGTGTGTGTGTGTGTGTGTGTGTGTGT
>JAUYWH010000014.1:1839385-1853520 GCA_034779795.1 Ctenopoma multispine
TGTGTGTGTGTGTTTGTGTGTGTGTGTGTGTGTGTGTGTGTTTGTGTGTGTGTGTGTGTGTGTGTGTGTGTGTGTGTGTGTGACACAGATGCATCATACCAGAAGCTTTTAATATGAACTTAGCTCTATATTTTTGTCTAGCACTCTGTTTCCAAACATCACATTCTAATTTCCTGTGTTTCCTTGTTTGTGAAGGGTGCAGAATCCTTGCTGTGATTACAATGGACGGCGGAGTCATTGTTTCAAAGCGGGAGGTGTTTCCAACACTGATGAGAGTTTCCAAGCATTCTTCAAATTCTTCCTAAGTGACACCTCATGTGAACTTCCAAACATTTTACGAGAAGGGCACAACGGAGTAAAAACAGAGAAATCTACGTCTATGGGATCACAGGAATTTTAAGTGTGAGGTACAGAACAGACACATTATTCATGAAGCAAGTAAAAAATCTTTAAAGCGTATTCTGCAGCACAAGCAAACTGTAGAGGAACTATTTACTGTTGTCATTAGAGATTCTCAGGCTCTGTTTTTAAATACAGATACTGATATTGTTCAGTAAATATCAAATAAGAAGTGAAAATGATGATGTTATAGTGCGTTTACCGTACGGCTGACTTCAACCCTCACCTGTTCTGCAGTCGACCCCGAACCAGCCCTCCATGCAGCCTCGGTTTCCAAACTGGTCGCACACATAATGGCCGAAGTAGTCGTCACGGGGACGGCAAACTTTGTTGCACTTGCTGCCGTAGTAGTGCTCATCGCAGCGCACACGGATGGTGTACTCGAAGCTGGCAGTCAAGGTTTTATGCTCCACCGTCTGCTTCTCCTCTCCGGGGTTGATCATCCCTTTGTGGATGCTGCGCTCGATGAGCAGCTCTTCATCTGAACAGAAGACAAGTAAGAGTAAAGTGTAGCAACAATCCTGAAGTGTCTTATCGACTGTAGCGAGCTACAGATAATCAAGCTGACGTTTGCTCCATGAGTTGACCAATAAAACGCTGTTCACGGTGAGGTTTTAATTAACAGTCAACTGGCTAATTATCTACTTTTTCAACACCACAGAAAAAACACTGAACAGGTCAAGTATATGGGGCAGTTAGGAAGGTCAAAACAAGGAAACAAAACATGGAAAAATTCCATGGAACAGGACAGATTCCGGTTACGGGTTTAGACCCAACAACCTGGAGTTTGGTGAGATTCACGTGTATGTTGTTAAAACAGATCAGAGGAAAGGTGCAACCTCTGATCAAACATCACTCGGTTCCAACGAGAATGTGGAAGAAGGGGAAAAAACGCAACGGAAAAAGTGGGAAAGAATCGGAAAATTAAGCACAAACAGAGGGTGTCGGAGAGAGGTCTGCAAGGGTTTGATAACCGAAATACTTTTTTAGTTTTCCTGCTTGGTGAAAAGCTTTTCTATCCTCCACTCCCTCTCCTCACCCCACAGCCCCCTTGCAGGATATCCAGCCCCGACTCCATCGGAGCCAGGCCGGAAATAATAAGAGACGGGGAACAGACAAGGAAGGGCGACATAGGAAGGGCCCTTTAGCTTGTTCTCAAGGAACAGAGGCACTGTGACCCAGCAGGCTTTGCTGCCGCGACCTTTAGTGCAGAGGGCGACCCGAGCGAGACAGGACTGGAAGGAAGCTCATCTTCACCGCTCATGATCATCATCATCTCGGATAACGCAGCACAGAAGCCGGGTCGTTTCCAGTTAATTGATTGGACTGAACTTGCTGCATTTTCGTGCACATGGGAAATTCTGTTTATTAGAATCAGCTTTTTATTGTTTAAGTGTTTCAGCTATGTGAAATTGAGAACACATTTGACACTGTAAAAGATAAAGTACAAATCTATTTTCATGCTGCCCTGGTTTACTGAGTCTCACTGCGAGTTAACACACAGATTTCAGTCCTACACCCACCACCTGAAACACCCAGGCACTCACTCACTGCTGTTCATCTCCAGCAATTAGATATAAAAATATAGACCAATCATGAGCTCTCTGTACTGGAGGAGACATGCTAAGAGAGCCCGTTGTTACTAGGGAGAGCAGGAGAGAAGGGGCCATATAAAACCGGCTTGTGTAAACAATGAGCAACTCATCGTGTCAAGAGCAACACGACTGTCTGCGCCTCCAAACAGAAGAGACACACTTTTTCAGCTTCCTGCCAACACGCAACAAGTGTTTAGTTTAGGGGTCTGTGGAGCTTTGACCTTTGACCTCTTTTATGGCTTATCGCTTCTGACAGCACTGACCTCTGAACTGGAGTCGAGGCTCTGTTCACGCTGGCAGTTCAAATGTACCAATTTGTTTCCTGCACCTGACACCTGATGTTATCTAGAAAGATGTACGTTACATTTTCAAGTTCCTGCGAGATCCTGCCCTCGAGGTCTAACCGAGATATCACGTTCAGGAGAACGAGGCAGACGGACAATCGTGGAAACGTGGCTGTCAGTCTAGGACAGTGGTTCCCAACTTTTTCTGCTTACACTTACACCAAGAGCTGAAAATTTGGTTCGCTAAGTATCAGAACTTGGCCTGAGGATGTATAGAAAGGAACAGCTTATATCTTGGTTTCACATAATAGATGGAAGTTTGATGTTGCATTGATAAAATAATAGTATCAAACACCTGGAATGAGAAACAGTATCCGATACCCTGGTTGTTTTGGGAGGAAAAGCACTGAACCACTAAACATTTGCACCCATTTAACTCATCTCTTTTCTTCTTCAGCCAACGGCAATAAAGCAGTAAGTTCACAAATATTTATAAGATTACATAAAAGAAGCTGAAATGACCAACGGGTCCTCTCTTCTCTCTCTGGACTTGTTTTAACCTGCCTGGAACCACGCTCAGGTGGAATCAAACACACTGAGACATGGAGTCACGAAAATTATATGGCACAAGAAATTGAACTTAATTGACTCTGAAACTGTGATTGCCAAAACTTTATAAAGAACCTTTTTATTACTGCATACAGCTCGGCACAACGCAAGCAAAGAAACACTCCCATGTCAGCAAAATTACTTAATTCTTACCACTGACAGGAATCTTGATCATTATATGAACATTTTAAAGCACCACTTTGCCTTTTCAGCGCTGTAGTAAAATTACATTTTTAGTCCATGGTAACAGGAGGGAGCAGAGTCACGCCTGTATCCTCCCAATACCGATACCAAAAAACAAGGTTTTATGAAACATCACTGTTTAAGGTTAAAAGTTGATGAAGCTGGTAATATTTTATGTTTTATTGTAAATCATTCCCACTGAACATGTTAATCTAAAAAAAAACCCATAAAAATATATGGTTTCCCTGATTATACTGTATTTTATGTTACAAATCTGAGTCTAAGAGTAATTGGTATCTTGTGAGGTCGAAGTATGAAGTAGCAGAAAATGTAAAGTAGAAAAAAAAAAAACATGAAGCATTTCCTGAGGACTATTTTTAGCGGTGAATGAATCCACATTTGGTGCTGTAGTGAGTATCTGGATGTGGGGTTGACTCAAAATAAATTACAGTGTGTGTTCACTGTAATAAAGGAACATGTCACTGTAACATTAATGTGTTTTTAATCATTTCTGGACGACAATAGAGGTCAGCAACCACTGCTGCCTTCGGTCTTTCTATGAAAGAAAGTACAGAATATCGGCAGGTTTATCCTTTAACTCTAAGATTCTGATGGGGAAACTACTCCTCCACCCTCCAGTGAAGCTCCACACCAGCACAGAGGTAAAGACAGCTCCGTCCTCTGTTCTCCTGCCACATTTCTCACGCTCAGCTAATAACGTTCCACCTCTCGCAGTGAAAACTAGCAAATTAGAAAACTGTAAAACGTAAATACTTAAATGGATCTTGGTCAGAACACATTGACCTAATGTATAAGAAATGAAATTTGCCCTGTGCCGCTCTATTCTGCTTGACAGTAAGAAAATACAGAACTTTTGTCAGCAGACAATCAGAGGACTCAGATTGGCCTCTTGGGGAAAACCAAACTTTATTGAGACATTCCTAAATTCTTAGTCCTGTGCAAACCTGGCCCATAATGCATGAGAAGTATTTCTCTCTCTCTAATTATGCTACAGTATCACTAATGCTCGCTCTACCTACATTAACACCCACAGCTGAATGCAGCAAGTTCCTGCCTGCACTCTGACGTGTGTCGAAAGTTATTCCCGAAAATGTAGGAAATCCCACACTGAGGCAGAAACAGACGAGAGAAAGATACAAGAATGAGAAGTTTCACTTTAACGGGACAGTTGGCTGCTGTCAGACTCACACAGTAAGAAAGGAGTCTAAGAGATGGGGATGACCCCCCCCCCCCCCCCCAAGCCTGAGGGTTAATAAAGCCTGCAGTGAATTCACCATCAGATCTACAGGCGGTCAAGTAGGCACTGACTTACTGTCAGTGTCCCACCACCAAAGCTGCAGTCCAGGCTTAGGCATGGTGGTCTGGCTGCCTGCCTGTCACAGCGTTTGGGGGAATGAAGTGGCGTGCGGGAGCCGGACAGCTGCCGGGATGCTAATTAGGAGACAGACATCAGAAGATAGAGGGGCTCCAAAGAAGACAGCCACGAACTGTAATTAATGGCTTAACGAGGCAATGCTTTCTCAGGCTTATTATAGAAGCGAGTCAAAAAGCAGCCCGAGTGACCCTGAGGAGGGTTGAGAAGAGGAGACGTGATGATGGAGGAGCACAGATGTGTTGTCATCATCATCAGGTGCGATCTCTGTAATGGACAGTCAAACAGCAGCCTCATAGATTCGTAGTTTTTATAGTGTCACTAACACGCTTTTGCACAACCTTTTCTCGAAGACATTCATATGGTTGCACTTGTCTGTGTTATTATTAGACACGTGTTTCTTCGTTGGCGGTAGAATAACAGCTAAGAAGGTGCTGTAGGGAAGTTAGCATGACAGATTTAAATGATTGTGGCCCTAAATCAACTTGCATAGAAAGCGAGACGGCACCTAGCGAAAACAGAACCAAGCGTTGCCTTATCACACAGATTACATCCCTCAATTAACCCCTCTTCCTTTCAGTGGTTTTGGAGAACGAAGCCAAACAGAAGTGACATCAGAGGAGCATGTATAAACAGGATAGCAAAGAAATGAAGCATGCAGCCAGAAGGCAGGTTAGAACCAAACGTACTGGACTCATAAAGAGGTTCACGCCCCCAGTTCACATGGATGTCACCGGTGACTTCTGAGGAAGTGTTTTTATGTGGAAATATTAACATTTGTGAAATAATTTTGTTTTTAAAAACTAACACAGAACCACAGGCGGTTTTAACAATCAGATATTCGCTGAGCTGGACTCAAAATGTGGAACAAATATTTTGACCTGAGCAACAATTTATTAACATTTGAAAAAGAAGCTTCTCAGAGAATTTCAAAGCACAAAAAGTGACAAAGAAACGGGAAAATAATATTTATATACATTAAGTGTTTAAAAGAGTACAGAAGGTTGAGCCTTACCATTGCTGTGTGTGCCGTTGTCCTTGTCCCACGCCTCCACTATCACAGTGTAAGCTCGCTGAAAGAGAGGGGGGGGGGGGAAGAGGTTATCACAGTGCACTCTAATACAGAAACACACACACACACACACACACACACTTCTTCTGAAACTCCGATACACCCACTCAAAAATTCCACATACTAAACACGCACATGATGTGGAGTTTACACAGAAACTCAGATACGAGCTGCCGTCACTCATAAACAGACGCATACACGCACACGCACATATCTGGCATAAAAGGTGAATAACGATGGGAAAATAAGTCCCGTTCCCACACTGCTGTCACTGATTAGCTTCAATCCGACAGAGGCTAGTTAACCAGTGCAGCCACGACTCTGTCACAGAGCAAAACATTGACCCGGAAAACACCAGCACACGTTCAACATACTTCACCAGAACAGTTAAATCCAGTTTGTCATTTTATCATTTTCATTTATTCTCTTCATCACCTCTTCAGTGACACTGTGTTGACCCCAGAGGCCGGACGTCCTCCACAGGGAGGTCAGCACCCCTGGATTTGATGATTTGCTTGAGGACACTTGGTGTGGTAACGTATTGATTTCCAACAGGGGAATTCATGTTTGTCTCCACAAGGATCTGGTGGGAACTGAGCGCACCTCCTTACACCAAGTGTCAGATGAAAAAAAATACTCAGAAAGGAAAAGTATCTGTGCTAATCTCAGAAGAAATGGAAGCTACTGTTCATTGCTTAAGTGACTGCTAGAGTTTAGTTATGTTTGTCAGCAGGGGCTGATTTCCTCAGATTTGGTTACTACTTACTGATCAATCAGCCTGGGAATGTGTTGGAATCACCATACATTGAAAATCCATGTTCATGAAATAGTTGATACTTTTCGAGTCAGTAATGAAGAGCAGCGCGCTGCCACACTATGTCCCACTTCCCAGAGGAGATGGATTCCACCATCCCACAGCAACAAACTCTGAATTGTTTCAGGTGCAGGGATATTTTTTTTCTTTTTTCACAGGCATCAGCAAACAAACTGAGATGGAGCTCGCCGTCTGTCAACTGCATGGGGCCGGACGAGCAGCTGTGAGTTCCCATGACCCAGGTCTGACTCAGAGTGACTGAAGGCTGCGGTCAAGATTACAGGGGAGGTTACAAAGTGGCACTGGGAGAGATTAGAGGCAGATAAAAGAAAACTTAAAACAAAAAAGTTAAGAGCTAAAGCGGTTTATGGGGTTTTAAAGGCAATTTTATGGTACTCAAAATATGCAGGAGTCACACGTTCTCTGTAGAACATACAGAACACAGACATTGCTCGATAACAATTAATAAAACTGCAAAAGTGCCAACAAATCTCTGTTGCTCATATTCAGCTATGTCTGTCTCTTTGGTCTTTCTGTACTTTATTCTTTCGTGTTAAATGCACAAGTGGCCGACTCTGTTGTGAGAGTTTATACTTGGTGCATCTTCGTCACTCGTCACTCACCGTTAAACGGCTAGCTGGCTGTGGGGTTTCCATGGCCACTACTACTGTGATGTAGGTGAAGCTAATAGATGCTGAGTGACAGTTATTTTTACTTATTAAAATTACTGCAGACGCCCGAGAACACTGGTGCACTGCGACGGAATAGTCGTGCACGGCAGGCTATGGCTTCGCTGCAGAAGCAAGAGGCAAGGTGGCCTGGTAGCTCAATGGGTTAAGCGTCAGACTGGGATGCTCCTAGCCCATCCCCTACCAGGTGTGTCTCTGAGCCAGACTCTCATCACTAGCTCCATGTAAGTCGCTTTGGATAAAAGCGTCTGCCAAGCAAAGTAAAGTAAAGTAAAGTAAAGGATGCTGTGACGCTATGTGATTCTTTCTAATAGTCCAAGCCCAAGACGGACTAGACAGTTCAGAGCTGATAGAGTAAAAAAGATAAACAAGTCAGTGGTGGTGCCATTAATCACTTCGGTGATTGCACCAGAACTGTTGTTTGCTGGGAACGTCAAGCAGCAGCACACAAACATCTCGAGATTAGGGGGTCAAAGATGCTGCTCACATTCCTGCTGGATGTTTGTCTGGATCAGTGGCAGCTAATAGTCACGCAGTAAAATCAGAGAGTCTTGTATCCTGCACGCTTCTCCTGTCCTCTCCTCTCCACCCAATTAATGCGCACGGCTTGCCAATTTGTATTTTGAAATACAGTGTTGAACAAATCTCACGCGCACATAGCGAATTATCAACGCAATCTAATGTGGGAAAACATTTCATTTTTCAGGTTTCGTGAGCCCGGGGGCGACTATGTAATGTCATGAAACTTCCAGAGAGAGCCAGATGCTTTCATAGCAGCATTTTCACAATCTCTCTCTCTCTCCTCTTTTTTTACCGTCCACTCCCTCTGAGAGTGTAAAGACTTGTTACACCATCGTGCAGTAAAAGTCAGCCTGGATGTGGAGAAAGCCACAGCTGAGCACTTACATCACCAAAATAAGATGCGATAGGGACGCTGTGGTGGCTGTGGTCCACAGTGAGACAATCTGAACCCCAAAAGCCTCAAGTTTTCAGTTCAACCATCTAATTGGAAACCGTCTTTCCACATGGTTACACTAGCACTAACAAAATAATGTATTATCAGCCAGAGGAATTGTGTAAAATGACAAAACCCACTTTTCCACCCAAATTCAGATCAGCAGGTTCTGGCACAGTGTGGGAAACTATTTCCAACACCTCACACGCAGCTCAGTCTTTGTGTAGAATCAGTTTTTCCAGGTTTGACATCAGCCTGGGTTCAAAATGCCTCGTTCGAGTAAAATTTCACTTAAAGTTGTATTAAGACGTTAGTGAAACATTGAGGATGCGTCAGTTTTACGCTTTAAGAAGGTTTTACTGACGTTGTTAGAAGAAAACCACGACCAGCCATGCTGGACATCACATCACTTCAACTTCACCCGACTCAAACGTGTTCATTTTAAAAACTACACTGTGCAGAGAACTATGTTTTCTGACTTGTGGGAGCAACAATGTGAGGATAGCTAACTGCATCTCTTTTCTTCTACACTCAACAACTTACGTTTAGCAGCGGACCTGGATTTTTAATAGGAGAACTGAAACATGGGAACAGTGCTTAGGAAACTGATTCTGTAAAGCAGATGAACCGTTAATAGAAGCTTCAGGCTCCTAAGAGACAAGGGCGAGCCTGCCTCATTGTATATTTGCGTGGGAGTATAATTTTTGACTCAGCCAGAAACAATATTTCTGAATCTGAATTAGTTTTTGACATAAAAGATACTGTGCTATGGGTGTAATCGTATACTGTGACATGATATTGCACAATATAAAAATGTAATCATAATATATGCATTGTGTAACTGCAAAATAACCAAAAACATCTGTCGGTTGTCCCCAACGTGCTACTCCTTGTCAGGCAACTTCAGAAAAATCTTCGTTGTGTCTATTTTTCCGCACACGACAGACGACGCGACACTGTCCAGATTACGCTCATCTTTGCTCCATTCACTAATAAACCAAAACCCTTGACCTCAGCTCGAGGACGAGCTCAGCCTGAGCACAAACGAGACACATGACACAGCAGTGATTTATGATCCCAGTGAGCAGCCAGAACTCTGTGATGAGTGAAAACAAGCGGACATTATCTTAATCAATCTTCCCCTTTGTAATCAGGTTTAAATGTCACAGCCACTGGCTTCCTGACAGATGTAGCTGTCTCACGGCCTCAGAGCTGCCTGACATGAGCACGTGTGTGTGAGTGTGTGTGTGTGTGTGTGTGTGTGTGAGGCTGATCAGAACAGTTTCTGCACAGTATGCGTGTCCTTCAAGGACAGGACCATGAGGATCAAAGTGTCACGTCCCCGCTGGCTGCAGCGAGACGACCTTATGAGTCGACCCTGTGTGACGGAGAGGGAGGGCGGGGAGGTGCCGGGAGACACTTGACACCTTCTAGCCAATTTACATGAGTCAGAAGGATTCAAGTTTTCATTAGGCGAGGAGAAACCAGCCCACTCCTCCCTGCCTTCACCTGTTCAATGAATAAATTACTGCTTCGCCACGGCAGGAACAGCCGCCTGCAGCACAACTCTGCACTAGTGCTGCTGCTACTGGGGGGGGGGGGTTCCTCAGTGTGATCTCTAATTGGCTTCTATTTCTCTGTAAAGTCAAGATGTCAGACTTTATAGTCCAGTTTTTGGGCTTAAACTAAAGAGCTGGTGTAGCTGATCACCACTTCAGATTCATGAACTTCACACTTGAAAATCGACTAAAATCAAGAGGATTTTCCTTTCATAAAAAATTCCCAACAGAAGGGAATTATTAATGGTGGGGGGAAAAAAGAAAAAACAGAGACCCAATTAACAACTTTTCTGGAGTTGTGATCAGAAGGAGTAAAGAAGAAAAGCAACACCTGTCACGTCACACCTGTTAGTCTATTGACATGAATAAAACATGTCGCCCTCGGCAGAGAGGAGCTGGTGTGGTTAATTTAGCGAGTTATTAGCAGAACAAGCCTGCAACCCCCTCCACCTCATCTCTCCAAGGAGGCGTCACCGCACCAGTCCTCCCCGAGGAGGCCTCGTTCAGACAGCAAATCTAATCAAAGCTAATCTAATCAGGTCTTTACACTGAGCTGCAGAGTGGTGAAGTGACCCAGTTCACTTTTCCCACACAAAACGTGTGAAAAGCTATTTGTGTCGCTCCAGAGAGGAATTTTCTAAATTAGTCTTTATAGCAAATCGATGGCGTGTACGTTCCGTAACGGGAGCAGAGGAAGAAAATACCACCTTAAATCCATTAGTTAAAATGAAAAACCTGAAAAGAAAAGCGAAACATTTGCTCTTGATCTTTTCAGATGAATATGATGTTTCCCCAGTTTTGATCTCAAGCAACCCCAGGGAGTCACGGCGCATCCAGTGTTCAAGTCCAACATTATGCTCACATTTTTTATTACATCATCAAATCATCTGTAATCAGATCCTGCCGCTGGGAATCTGGCTGCACTGACGACGCACCCAACCGCTGTGCATACACAGTATAACTGTGTACTACAGCTACTTATCTGTCACTACTGTTCCTTTTAATCACAACCACAATCTCCAAACTCATCTCCTGCAGCTGCAGCACAAAGAGTAGAAATATGAGTAGAATCATCAAAATCAAGAGAAGTTCATTACTTGACAGAATTTTTGCTTCATTACAGCTTTAGTGTCTTCATTAGTACATTAAGGATGCATTTATGTACCACACAGGCCTGTTAGCATCACCCAAATTCATAGAATCGCTGTGAACGTGACTTTTTTCTATGGTAACGGTGTTATTATATAACGGGTGTCAAAATGTGGACTGTCTGACAGGTTTCCCGCTAACTACTGTGCCTGTGTAATGCTCAGTATGTCTGTTAGCAGTTCAAATGCTTGGCAGAAGCTGGCGATTCGATAACAGGCTGTAAACAATGTGAAGAGGAAGAAAAGACCGGAGAGAGAGGGAGTGAGAGAGTGAGAGGCAAATTCAGACCAACCATGACCGTAAAAGTCCACAGTGACTCACTGAGGAAATCCACTAGGTTCCCACAACCTGGTTGAAACTGATTTCAAGACAGAGTCACTGCGGAATTGATAGAGATACGTGTAAGTGTGCAGCAGGCTGGCTAGAAGAAGTCGTTTTGAATGGAAACCTGCTGCACAGCGAGGCGCTTCCATTACTTGTGAAAATATGCACAGTGGTAACAAATGGAACAAAAAAAAACTGAGACTAGTCATACGTTATGTAAATGTCCTCCTCAGTCAGAGCCGAAGATTTTAATTACACATGTCTAAAACATGAGCACCAGCCAACAAGGATGAGGTCAAGAGTTCATTACCAGTATAACTGCTAATTTATCATTTTGAGTAAGTCATTTAACAAATATCTGCAGGTTTACTTTACTTTACTTTGCTTGGCAGACGCTTTTATCCAAAGCGACTTACAGGGAGCTAGCGCTGAGTGTCTGGCTCAGGGACACACCTGGTGGGGGACGGGCTAGGAGTCAGGCTGGGATTCGGACCTACGACCTTCTGCATCCCAGTCTGACGCTTAACCCATTGAGCTACGAGGCCGCCACTGTGCAGCTTCTCTAAAATGAATCATTTTTCAGATAAAACAAACAACTGAACTGAAATAACCTGGTGTCCAGGTCTTTCCTTTCTGACGTTTTAATGGATAAATTGGAGAAATAACTTTGTGTGCTCTGTACGGCTTCAGGGTCTTTTATATACAAACATGTTGGAACTTACCTTGATGCACAGCTGGTATTCAGAAAGACTGATCCCAACCCTACAAATACCTAAATTAACTGGTAATGATGATTAGTTATTGGTCTTGTCTGAATGAGCATGTGGATTCAGCTCCCTGGTGTAAAAAACATTTTTGGTTTGTTACCCCTTAAGGTGAAACGTCTACTTTTGACCCTAATCCCAGGTTGTGGTTTAGGGTTGTAGAGTTTAGACTCTTCCCTAAAGGGGTGAAAGTTTCCTCTATTTCACAACAAAGAAAGATGAGCTGCAACCCCCAGATTAGGAACCAGCACCCTACTGCCCTGTGCCTCAAGTTGCTCTGGCTTCATTCAGGTGATTTCAGGGTCCTAATGACTTTATGCTGTCTTTCAACCATAAATTCAGAGCTCTGTGTTGAGCAAGAAGCCAACACCTGAAGCAGGCGTGAATACCAGATTCAGCTTGTTGCATTCCAGAGAGCAGCACAAGAAAGGCCTTATGTAAACGCTCTCAAATCCACTCCTGACACTTTGCCCAGTGCAGCTGCCCTCCTCTATCTCGTTTCCATCTCTGTCGTCAAACTCTGCTTTGCCCTCCCTCCACTTCATTTGATAATTCAATGTCTGAGCACAAAAGCTGAGGTAAAGCCATTGTTCCTGCTGAAAAGTGACGCTAGCCCTCGTTTCAACTGGCTTCATCGGTATTGATCCACCTGAGCAGAGGCATGACAAACGAATGGAGAATCTGCTCCCACCAGTAACCACAAATACACCTCTGGACGCAGAGCCAGTGCGCTGCACGCAGCATAAACTCTGATTCTTCGGTTCTCCAGTGGGAGGAGAAACTTTAAGTGGCTTGAAAACACTGTGGGGGCAGAGATGTTAAGTTGCCGTGCAGTCAAGCACATGTAGGCACTTTAGTGAAGTGTAAACAGAAGCGAGGGGGAGATACAGACGAATCAGAGAGCCATGACAGCAGAAAGAACATATTTACAGTATGTAGTTAGTTAATATTAATATACTTAATTCTTGTGGAGTTTTTAACTAAATAACAGCACCTGCAGAAATTCTGTCAAGTCTCTCAGTGTTAACCTCAACTTTTTTTCCTCTGAGGTTTGTTCTTACCGTTGTCAAAGCTTTCATCAAGCTTCCTCCTGTTCAAGAAAGGACCAACACCTGAGTAACATCTGACTTCTTGTGTTACTCCCATTAAGGGATGTGAGCGTGATCCCAAAGGTCAGCAATCAACTCGTAACTCAGTAATGAACCATCACACAACAAATCTTCCACTTTACTCCATCATGCACATATAACACGCAAAGAGCAAAACAGATGTGATTTTAATTACGGTATCATTTCAGAAGTGTGTGAGAGTGTGACAGGGGTTTCTCCATGGAGTTGGAGGTTGAGTAACTGAGGTTACCAACTGAGATTTTGGCCCCAGATGTGTTGAGAAACCCTGCTGAACCTTCGCCCAACCCCTCTGGAGAACAGGGTTACAACAAGCTGCACAACATCCATGTTGCATCAACGTACATGAGGAGAACATTGTAGTAATACTTGTCAGGGACAATTTCCATCACATTTACCCTGTTTGATTTCTTCAGCATACTTCTGCAGGGACAAACGATGAGTCAGGGTGTGTTCGTGCCGAGTGTGTTTGCAGGGGTTTACTCGAACTCTGCAGCGTTTACGCTTTTAGTTTGGTTTATCTGTCTATGAAAGAATGATAGTGGTGTTAAGAAGTCGCTGATTTCCAGCTACTACTCTGTGTGCTCTTTACTGAGATAAACAGCAGCAAAGAAAAAATACCAAAAGACATCTAAGCCATGGCTTACAAACCTCTAACCTTGTGCATGATTGGAATGAAAAATTCCATGTGCCGTAACTCTGATGGATAAGCCGCCTCACAGCGGGAGCCTGAATGAGCCAAATACAAAAACACAACACAATGTATCAACACAATCTTCTGTGTGTTTCAGACCTAAGAAATCAAACTGTAGGTGGGAGTGCACCCTCAAAGGAAGCAAAACAAGCTAATGAAACTGGAACACAGGCACCAAATGATTTCTAAGGCTCCACATATGTAGGCACAGGTTTTATTCCCGGTAGGCACACAGATAGAAAGGGAAGATAAATGTGAAACAGCTGAGAGACAAACAAACATAAGTACAATGGAGGGTTTGGTTATCTACAACCTCCACCTTTCTTTTTTTATTTCCCATCCTGCCCCTGCTTTTTTTCTGTGTCTCTCTGTGAGGTCCAGCTGAGCTCCGTTAGCTCCGTGAACAACTACTGGGAGTCAAGTGGGAAATTAAGATGAACTGTGTGTGTGTGTGTGTGTGTGTGTGTGTGTGTGTGTGTGTGTGTGTGTGTGTGTGTGTGTGTGTGAGTGTGCGTGCGTGTGCGT
>JAUYWH010000014.1:1853620-1880447 GCA_034779795.1 Ctenopoma multispine
GTGTGTGTGTGTGTGTGTGTGTGTGTGTGTGTGTGTGTGTGTGTGTGTGTGTGTGTGTGTGTGTGTGTGTGCGTGTGGTGGGGTCTCATTTGTGGAGTAACATGTTTTAATCACCACTGCTTACCTCAGTGCTCACTACGCATGCATTTCATTACCTCTGTCTCTCCACACACACGCGCTATGAACATGCACACAGAACCACGGAAACACAGGCATAAATGCGGCACATACATGTGCAAACTAACACAAATGCACAAGCTTGTATGTGAAAATGGACTAAATTTAAACTACATAGTACAGACAGAGCACTTTAGAAAAACTCTCATTCCCACACTCACATGACTGACAGCCGTCAGGAGCCATGACGTGTGGACAAGTAGAGCAACCCTGCAATAAACAGAACAGCTGTCCCCACACAGCAGATAAGATGATGACAGGCCTGAGACTTATTAATATTATTCTGATTAGCTGCCCAGCCATAAAATGCTAAATATTAACAGCAAAACTACCTGATATCATTTAATTGACTAGTGAGTGCAGGTCTACATGACAGATATAATCATTTGTATGTGTAGACAGGATGTTACGCACAGATTGCATGCAGGACAGAAAACTACACATATTCAGCCCTGAGGAAATAGTTATTACAAACAAAACCAAATCCACCATCAGATTCAACAAACGATCAGCCGGACAGAAGCCAAACGCAGGTGGGAAAGGTGAGCAGACAACAAGGCTCGACTTTCTGCAGACATGTTCTGATGTAGATACAGCTGAGCGAGAGTCATTCACAGTCATCTTGATTCCAGTGGAAACCGAAGTGGGAAGTCCATCCTATCCATTACCCATCCACCCTGATTATTTAAACACTTTGTGCTGTGTTATCCAGTCAATGCAGAGAATGCAAATAATGTACTCAACACATCATCAGAACTACACTCTATTCTCCAGAGCCTATTATTACCATCATGAAGGATAAATTTCAATTCAAACTGGTCATAAGAATCTGGCTCATAATATCCTTTAAAAACTGCTAAGCTAACACACAGGGACACCAACTGGGCATAAGATAACTCACAATACACATATTGTCCATAGAACAACAACAAAAACCACTGAACAATGGTTCACACTGGTTTGTGGTTGTTCATGCCTCAGGAGTCGACTGAACAGCGTGTGGACTGTCCTCTGTTCGGTCTGTCTCTACGTGCTATTTAGCAAGCTGTCTGCAGACATCATGGCACAGACAACAGGAGTTCATAAATTAGTGAGTGGCATTAATTAAACTGAGTGTCCTTGTTTTACTAAGTTGCAGCATGTGTTACCGACAGTCCACAGCTATGAAGTAGTGCACATCTCTATTGCTGCACATGTAGGCCTACAGTATGATTTCAGTCATTCTACTTTTTGCAGGATCACGCAGCACCCCGTAACACACACCTGTCACATCTCCCTCCTCTTTTCCCGAAGGTAATCGACCAGGAAGGCATCGCCAAACTGAGAAGAACTCTCAACGGAAGAGCAGGTGACCACTCGGCAAATGAGCCGTCAGCAGTGATGGCATCAGGAAAACACCGAACACGCCGTCCACTTGCTGTCATCCAACTTTGCACTTTTGTGATTGCTTACTGATACTGCTCGGAGTTAGCTGATCTTACACTCCACTCCCTGTAATCATAGCCTGTTTTCCTAATGCTATTTCACTAAAACATTTATTCCAGGAGCAGGACGAAAAGGAGAAGGTCTCTAAACAACAGCTGTTCCACCTCTGTCCTCTCAGCTCTGCCAGGCTGAGGGGAAAATTTAGTCAAGAGTGGGGGCAGATGGGAAAAAAACAGGGTATGAAACTGAAGGAGTACGCACCCTTGATCCTTGATTTACTCACAGAGGGGTGAGGGGAGGACAGCAACTCTAAAAATACCCCATAAGGAGACAGAGGGAGCCGGAGAAGGGGAGACGGGGGAAGGTTTGGGTGAGAAGGGGGCTGCAGAAGAGGAAGAGGAAGAGGAGAAGAAGTAAATGCTTGTTTTTGCTTCAGTCGCTATTGTAAAAGAAAAGCAGCATCTTATGTATCAGCTCTAAAAATACATCTCCCTCGTGACTGGATGAAGTTTTTTTTATTTTCAAAGGGGGGCTGTGACTTCCCTCTTCCTCTCTCTTCCCATCATCCCTCCTTCCCTTGCTCCATTGCTCAATCCCTCCCCCATCCTCCCCTCTCTTCCCTTTCATGAAAAAGATGTCACTAAAGACCCAAACAGCCAGAGGGGTTAACATGAAGGGGAAATGATCAGTGAAGGAGAGGGCAGAACAATGTCCTTCTTTTTTTTTTTGCTGCAGTTAATTCATGTCGGGACCAGTGGCCCAGATACTGGGGCCAACCAAAGAAGTCCACTATAGCAACACCAGAGGCTACGGGCCACTGCCTCACACAAAACACACTGTTACTGCTGTCTGGTGGCAAACAGCACGCCAGAGTACAAACTACAGCTGCGACATATTAGGCTGCACATCATCAAAAGTCAAGTTTAGCATCAAAAGATGACTTATTACTGTTTGAAACCAAAACGCGTGAAAAGAAGCATCTTTGGTTGTCAACATAACTATAACATCACTAAGTCTCTTTATGTGAAAGTTCATTCTTCATCATTTTCCATGACAACATGAGAAAACTATATTCACAAAAAGACTGTGACATGGTTACAGCTAGTAAGTGAACACTGAGTTGAGATTTAGTTTTGTCAAACTGTTGTCGTTGTCACTGCTGCACGCACAGAGGAGGACAAAGGGAGCACATCAACAAACCCGGTTCCCTGGTGAGTGAGCACTCTTCCTACCTGGTTCAACAGCACCAACAGTACCGGACTATAAATGTCTTCACATTACTACCTATTATTTCTGTACAACCACCTGAAACAACAACTTCTGACATGATAGAGAATCGATTAAAAGAAATGTGAATGACATTTTTAAAAGCTGCTTCAGTCTTGACAGCCTCATCAGAAGAAGCTGCTGCACACTGATACCTTCCTTCCTTGATGCCCCTCTCTTCAAACACACCTCCACTGACCCCTCCCAGGTGGATAGTGGAAAATATTGACCCCCCCACACACGCTGGGTGAGACAATGACCCAATAATGGACAGAGCGTGAACCTGAGAGGTGGCGAGGTAAAGGCATCCCTGGCCCAGATTGACCGGGGATCTTCACTTGTTGGGAGTACTTGGTGACACTGATATCTGCCGCCTATGTCACGCACAACTTAGTGGTAACCATATCCCCCCACAGGGCCCCAGCTTACTACTTCCATCTTCCCCTGCTGACAGCTGACCATGGGGAGTGATGAATGGAGAGGTCACGTAGCCACCGGAGCACACAAAGCACTCAATATGTATGTTCTGACATGAACACACTGACAGGGTTCACAAATTCAAGTCTCCAATACATTTGTGTCCATTGTTCAGTCTTAAAAGCCTTTAGTAAAACAAGTGGAAGGAACTTGGCAGAGTAATGAGATTATCTGTACCTGATAAACTTTCTGTCAATATCTAAAGACAACATTATATTAAGTATTGCTGCTATGTTATCATCTAAAGACTCAAATATTACTTACCTATTATTCTGTTAACTGGTTGATTAGTGAACTTACTTGTTAATATTTGTGACTATTAACTGCGGTTCTGGCCACATGATCCATTCAACTTTCAGCATCTCTTACTTTTTTCCCCAGTTACTTACTAACACTTGATTCCCACGACAGGGAATTTTGGTCTAACGGTAGTTTTCAGAAAGCTCTGATTGCCAGCACTGTTCCTGTTTCCCACGCTAGCTGTCCAAATAAGGAGCGGGGACAGGTTTTGATTGGCTCGGCTGCTCTGTTTAGATTAGATAATAAGTTACCTGCCATTTCTTAATCAACAATGGCTTGGAAATCCTTATTTTTCTCCTTCGAACAGGCCACCACACCCCCTCCTCTCCTTTTCACACACTGTAACTGAAGCCCCACAAAATGCAGCCTGTTTGGTAACTCATCAAACACAGACACAACTGCACCATAGCCGTGCGTAAAAGTCATGCGTCATGCGCACTCAGCTTTTTGGATTGATTTGGAAACTTAAAGTGATGCACTTAGAGGGTCCAGGAGAGGAATGTAATGTCCCTCATGCGATATTTGATGATGTGGAGACGCCAAAAGTTGCCAAATGGGCACGCGGAGGAAAGAATGAACGGCACGCAGGGCGCCAGACAGCAATGAGATACTAGCCATAGGACCGTGTGCCAAATGTGCAAGCTTACTCTTGTGCGCGCTGGGCTGCACCATGATTCCCCACCAGAACATACAACTGTCAGTTTTTAAATTTACATGTTTGGACAGATGTACAATCAGAATAATTGGATGAACACGTGTCATGTTATCGTGTCATGAAGGATAAAACCTCTGGTAACGCGCACATCCTGAAAGATGATAAATGATAAATCCAGGTGAATATTCTAACTTTAAATATTTCCTCGTAAATACAAATTGTAAACACAATAAATAAATACATTTAGACATCCACTTACCGGCCATGAGAACTGGAAGGGGATGATGATCTTCCCGGAGTCACTGTTCCGATTCTGGCCAGTTTTCTGGCTGCCTCTGAACTGAAAAGTATTTCCACCGATAACCTTAGTAGTTTCCGAGCCGTAGGTGCACGGTCCGTTGGTCGTGACCTCCGTTTGGTATTCCTTTAAACACACTCTGAAGTATGTGTCGCACTCGTCCGCGCCGCAGTGGCCCTCAGCCGCGCTGCTCTCCGCGTCGCAGCATTCGCCGTTCAGGAGCTGACCTTTGGGGTTTTCAACTGAAATCAACTGCAACTCGAAGTAACCGGTGGACTGAGACACCTGAGGGGAACAGGAGAGGGTGAACAGCCTGGAAACACCTGCAGTACGTGGTAACGCTGGACATTTGAAAACCTTTAGGGTCGTTTTAAGAAAAGAACACACTCGATCAGAGGGGTGAAGAAAACGACACATTTCTTTTAGAGCAAGAGTAATCTCACCAGTCTACGACCAGGGTTGAGTGAAAATTCTTGCGGTGTACAGTGACCCTGCAGCGCGCACTATACATCTTGGCACAGTTGAACTTCGGGGCTGTATAACACGACCTGCTACTCCAATTTAGCCCACTCTGCATATCAGGCTGATATCAGGTGTAGCAGCTTAACAAGAGCTTCAGTCTGAGTTCGTCAGATTCTTTCTCTCATAACAAGTGGAAACATGAATAAATCGTCAGCTCCAAACTGAAATATTGAAGATTTAGTCGCGGTCCGACGTGTTTCTAAGCAAAACATGTGAAGCTATTTCTCTCAGCGATTCTGCTGCAACAAGGCTTCAGGTGTCAGCCTGAAACACCTTAACACGTTTAACAAAAATCATTCTCACTCAACTGTGTCATCACGTTTAGGTGTTAAATAGCTCAAACAAACGCGCTGGTTAGTTCATATGTATTCACTGACACAGCACACGATTTTAGGATTTGTTGGAAGTTGCAAACTTGATTTAGCGCAAACATCATTTCTCTGTGACACGAATCAATAAACTTCTCACCTCAGCCTGAAGCGTCAGGAGGAGACACACTAGTGAGAAGCGATGCAGTTTCCCCAGATTATTCCACATGTCTCCAGCTGCTCGGTGTTGGTTACCATTAGGGAAATGAGAAAAATAATGTCTCAATCAGTCCAAATAAGAACGAAGAAGATGAGGAAAACGGTATCCTCCTCCTCCCGCTGTCGGAGGCATGCACGCAGTGGCTGCTCCCCGAAGATGCCTGCGGATCTGGAGGAGGAAAAGCGCACCACCACCACCACCACCGCCGCCGCCGCTGCTGCTGCTGCTGCTGCTGCTGTTTGGTCCACGGACGCACAGGGAGACGCGCAAACTCGACTTCCCTCCGCCGATCGACTAAAACAGCACAGACTGAGCAGCAGCAGTGCGTCTCCGCTGCTCAAAGCCAGAACCACGCTCCCCGACAACTGACAGCTCAGCGCACCAATCACAGGGCGCAGGGGTGGAACGCTTGTCGGGCGGCAGCCAATCCAAGACGCGGGGCAGGAGCAGGAGTAAGAGGAGGTCGACTGATGATTTTATCATTGAAGTTTGCTAACAGGGGAGCTTGTGTTTGCATTTTTACTGCATTCACATCGTAAACTGGCATTTTATTAAAACAAGTGCTTCTCAACACTGACAACACAGTTTTCTCCCCGTAAGTCAGCGAGTGACTGTTGAAGTTTTATGAAGAACTGATGAAGATTCACATAAACGACATAAGTCAAAAACACATTTCATTATCAAGACGGACCCACACACAAACAAGAGGAACACGAGGAGTGAGGTACAGGTAGTGCTCTGTGAGGGACACCTGAGCTGCTCCCCACCGACCTGCAGGCAGAGGAAACACGGCTGTTAGCGCCCTCTACCGCCCTCCCAGCGACACGCAGTACAGTGATGTAATACGACCAGAGGTAGATGACCTTTACATGAAATTGAAAACTGTTTCATCTGACACACACTGCCCTGTGGGATTTTGTTCTTTTACTCCTCTCCATCTCAGACGACTTGTTTTGTATTTGTCTGTACATTTGCAGGTTCAGTTTCTTTCTTTCTCATCACTATCTTTCCATCCACCCGTCCGCTGCAGACAATCTGCACTGCAGAGGAATCTAGGCAGGTGGTTTTGGTTTTAGGAGTCTGCTGAGTCTGAAAGAGAAATATTTGATGATGATGATGATGATGAAGCTTTCTAATTATCTTGGAACTGGTGCTATATTGGGAAATCCAAATGATGGCACATTCTGTGTAACTGACAGAAGTTGGAAATAATGTTGAACAGCATCTGCAGGCTGCTCAGCACAATGGGGCTCTGTGTGCCCAGGGCCTGAAGCTTTTCTTTCAAGTACACACTTTGGCGTAATGAGGTAATTTACTACATTTTATTACAATATCACAATCCCAAACAAGTCTGTCATTTTTTCCTGCTAAGTCGTGTTTATATCGTATGAGAATCTTTTTCTCCTGCTCTCAGAGTGCTTTGAATGATGGTTTTGCAAACTCCAAGCAGGCCTTCACTCTCTTTTTATACAGAGTGGCTTCCAGAACGTCTTCCATTTCACTGTTCAGAACTGAGGCCGGCTGGATCCTGGGAACACTCAAAGCTTTGCAGTCCATTCAGCTACAACTGGACAGTTGTTTACTGATGTACAGTGTCTGCAGCTGTTGGTGGGATATTAGGCAGCAAGTGAACAGTGATGTGTGAAGCTGATGTGTCAGAAGCAGGAAAAATGGGGAAGTGTAAGGATCTGAGAGACTCTAACAAGGCTCAAATTGTGACGGCTGGAGACGGGTGGAGAAAGCAGCGAGTCTTGTGTATTGATGTACATGGGCGTTGAAGCGGCAGCCAGTCCAGTCTGATCCTGGTCTACCGTAGCACATTTTGCTGAAAGATTTGATGCTGGTTATGATTAACAGGTGTCAGAACAGTTTTGTCTGTAGCTAGTAACGAACAAAAGGTGTTCATCGTTCATCCTGAGGTGAACACAAATGAATCACATCGCATGGTAATTCATTCATTAGAAGTCAAAACACTTCAGGGAACGAATATCTACCAGGTCGACTGATCAAAGGTACTGACCAACCTCCCAAGTGCTGTTCATATAGTCGCACTGCTAAAGTGGAGCTGAACAAAACAACTGTTTTGAATGTTCCAGGGAGCAAACCCTGTAAACCTGCACAAAACATATCCTGTTTCCACATTTGACACACCAGGTTTCATTTGGGCAAAGAGGCCAAATCCACACTGTCTCAAATGGCAGGCCATGGGAAGCTCTAATAAGACAGTTGTCTCTCTGCATAAAGACCTTCCTGCTTTGCAGCTTTTGCAGACAGTGGATCGGTTCTGCGGGCTGGTCAGTCAGAGGCTACTTTGCAGGACGGAGTTCGACAGGTGGCCTCTGACACCCTGCGGCAGATGTTTCCTCCCTAGGAAGCAGGTGCAGACACACTCACACAACACGCATTTTATCATCACAGCACATACTTGTGTACATATGACTCATTCGCATGCCTGCACACAGACACAAACACTGTGTGTTCATCCCTTTACGATGGGTCTTATCAGGAGTAAGTGTGTGAAATGCTGCTCAGACAGATAAACTGAGGAAATAATAAGGTTAATATGTTAGCTGCATGTGATCCTTTCTCAGTGTTAAACGGAGCAGTTAGCTCACTGTAGCTACACTCACAGAGCTACACTGCTAGCATGGTTAGAGGCACCCGAGTGTAGATGTCCAGGAGGCTGTGCTGAATGCTAACATGCTAATGTTTAGCAGGTATTTAACGTCTTTAGAAAGGATGGTCACACCATGCTGTACATGTTCAATCTTGGTTTGGAATTAAAATAGCATGGCTGGGGGGAGGGGAAGTGTTTTCACATTTGGGAGGTGAATGTTTGAAGGATTAAGAAATTCAGCCGGAGATAAAGTCCCATCTCACATTGCTGGGGCCTCTAATGCGGAACAAAGACTAAACAAAAACCCTGCTGAACTCCGCACACAGATCTGATATGTTCTGAAGTTCAGATATGATGCTGCTGTTTACGAGCACCACGTCACCATCCACTGCTTAGCTCTGAAATGTCTGCTTCTCTTTGGGTGCTCAGAGAACATGTAGACGAAGCTCTGGCAGCTCGGATTCAAACCACGGACCTCCCAGCCACCACCGTGCTGCTTTATGTCTTATATTGTACATGTAGAAGTCTTGTTTTGGTGTCTCCTTGTTATAAAAAGAAGCTGAGACAATATTTCAATAACTGTGAGGAAACTGATTGATCTAAAATAGTTAGGTTACTGTGCACTTACCTCATCATCATTTCTTCTAATGGCTGTACATGTTGTACTACTTTACAAGCTCAGGTCTGTCTCTGCACTGATCTAAATGATCCAAATTCCTGCACATTAATCACACCTGGTGATTACGGTAATTGTGCCTGACGACCGTACTTTACAATGTGAGTGGACGTGAACTATTCAGACTTATCCCTCTGTCATTGTTAGAAGTTCCTGAGTCAGCACCACAGGTGAGAACAGAACAGCGTGTGCCTACCTGCACGAGAGGAGCGGCTGATTTTTGACCCATTTTCACTTATTTCTCCAATTTGTTGATGTGATGTTTTCGCAATTTCTGCTAAAATTAAATTTGAGTACTTAGGGCACAAGAGAGAAGGCGCATAAGTGACAGATACCAAAATCTTTCTTTACTGAAATGATTCAGATACCTAAACACACACAGGGTGCACACCCCAGTCTTCACAGTCCTTTAGCATTTGTATTGATTTGCATAAGGTACAAATTAAAGATTTTATCTCAGATCAATGTACAAAACTCAAGTCAAAGGTTGCCGTCTACCTTTTTACCTGCCAAAGTCATAAATGCAGAATTACAGAGAACAACTCAGTCTTTTAATGCAGCTGCAGTGCTAACACAAGACTTGGTAGATGAGTCAGTTTTCTAATTAAGCACTGTAAAACGTTTAAACCACCACTGCTTGGTAACATAAGAACAACGGGTTTTTATTTTCATTTATGGATAATGTTTCAAAAACACAAAAAGAGGAAGAGTTTATTGCTGAAAGTTGGTTTTCTACAGCGCAGGAGCCAATTTCAGATGCACATGTCAGAATTTCCCATTGGCACCTGAACCTATCACACTGCCTGAACAATAAAATAAATAAATAAATAAAGTTTTTAATATCAAACTACTAAAACACTGGCTCAGCTTCTTGTATGGAAGGTATGAGGAGACACCAAAACAAGATATTTACAGCATAAAACATTTTTAAAATGATTGTTTATCATAGCGTGGTGATGGCTGGAAGGTGTTTGGTTGGAATAAACACATGCAGTGAGGTTAACGGATGACTTTAACCTTCCTGTCTGTTGGTTTAGATGATAGGTTCTCGTTACACAAAATAAACATCATCTTTTTGTTAAAACGGGAAACACTTCACGTTGTAAAATAATACGATTGAACTGTCATATGGAGAGATGCAGATTTCGTGTCGCAGCAAACAAGATAAAGTGTTGAGCTGTTTAGGGATATTTTTCTAATATAATATTCATAAAACAGGAGCGAATAAGATTTAAATCTCACTGAAACAAGAACATCTGCAACATCACTGCAGTAAGAAAGTAAATATTTTATTTCATTTTACAAACACTCAAACATAAAATTTCAAGTTGTTTTTCAGACTTTCAGGCATCCCCCGGTCCTCCGTCCCATTTATTTCCCATCTTTTATCTCTCTCTTTTCACAATCGCTTTCACCTTCACCCATGGCTCCGGCACACAATGCGGAGCGCAACAGCACACAAACAGGCCGAGGGCTGAGAGGGAGATGCCATAGAAACGTTTACAAGTCCCGTCCTGAAGAATGCAAACAGAACTGAGCAGGGCTCTTATCTGACAAAAGAGTAAACTTTAGACAGTCCTGTTGCAGCTTGCCTGTGTGGTCTTTCAACTATGAAACGGCACGTTGCACGATCGTTTTCAGAGAATGGATGATTGTCTTCAGTTTTTCAATCCTCGAATACCACTTTCCTCGAGTGGCTAGAGAGGAGGAAGCGTCTGGAGGATTGCACACATTCACACACTCAGTGCCTTGCTCAAGGGCACGTGAACCTGACTGTGTTGTTCAGGGAGTGGAGAGAATTACTCATTCATGTTCAGTTTCCCAGCAGGGATTGTGATGCTCAATTCCCTAAAGCAGAAACTCTGCCTGTGATTTATCATCTGTTGCTCATGGTGTGGTCGTCTGGGTCAAAAGGTAGTTTTAAGCTCTTTCGGTGGATTCTGGGGGAGTCCAGAGTCCTGCTGCCAGGGAAAGGGACTTAGGGACAGAAACTGAACCTCAGACCCCTTGTCTGTTCCTTTTTTATCCGTCTAATTCTCGTTTTATGCTATTGTCTCTCCTCCTCCTCCACAGGCCTCCCACTACACAAACCTACACACAAGTGAAAATCTATCTTATCTAAACTATACTGATTAATAATTTATGAACTTATTTTATGCCTTCTTGTTTTGGTATGCTTGTTTCTACCACTTGTTTCAGGCAGGACTCGACAGCTCAGTAATAACAGAGTAATATTTTGGTAATAGTGGGGTAATATGTTGATAATAACAAAAATTATAAAGCAATATTATGTTTGTTACTAAAGTAATAGCCAGGTGATAGGGTGGTGTAAGCAACAGATATAAACTCCTTATTGGGTAACGGGAGGCCGAAAACACAGTGTGTGAAAACCAAACATCAAGAGCTACAGTAACTACCTGGAAACATGTGGCGGAGTAATAAACATAAAACAGGCCTGTAAAATGCCAAACACGCTGCTTCTGCTTTATTTCATGCCAACACCTGATGTGATAAAGCTGGACAACATGACCGCTCCCCAGGAGTGAAACCATATTAAGCCGCGGCTGCAGTAAAGCTCTTAAACTCTCATCGTACTTCACTGATGGAAACTCAGCCGAAATGTTTTATTCCTGTTGCAATGTCTGAAGATGCAGAGAGAATTTCCTGAGAGGACGAAGTTCAAGCTTCCGTGTCTGAAGTACCTTTCAGCATAGGCTTCGTGTTTCATGTTTGACCTCAGCCTGCTCCTCCTCTCACCTCTGACTTTTAAAGGCTCACACCTTTAGAAGAACCACTGTTTGATCACCTGACAGCTGGCTGACAGACTGAAGCGCATTTTCCACCTCTGCACATACCGACTGGGAAACACACACAGACTTATCTCTCTCCAGGTATTGCAAATGGAGCATTATTCACAACTTCAACCTTCCTACTGCCTCCCTAACACCCCCACATACATATTTTCCCTGTTTACCTAGTGATGCAGTCTGTAGAAAATTTTCCTTATCAAGCAATCAAATGGGATGGTGTCATTTACTGATTGTTTGGGAGCGATCGTTGTGTGGATGATGTCAGAATCTGTCCTCACCAATCCGACACATAAATCCTACTGAAGCTGACACATTCAGTGTGCTAATGTTTGAATGCTTCATTTACCACAATTCCATACAGGTGGTTGGAAAACAAAGAGGACACATTTACAAAATTTAAATGGCAGAGTGACCTTAGTATTTGTTCTGGTAGTAAAGTTGACAAAGTCCTTAGGAGCAAATTATGCACATGTGCTATCAGACAGAATCTGAATCAACCTGATGGTTACAACCAAAACTTTGTCTATGGAAGTCACAGTTCTAGATGCAGAGCCCTGAAAGACTGCAATCAAATTCTCATGATTTTGCAGTTGCTAGGCTAAATAGCCTCACGACTGGCTGCTGGTGGCCAATGAGAGTAAAGGAAATTTAGCCATGGTAACAAGGAGCATTCGCGGACGAGACACTGCGTCTGTGTCTGTGCTCAGACACTGCACAGAACTGAACAGACGTCTCCTGTTGGGTTTGAGCCACAGTTGTTGTCTTAGTGTTGTCATTTTGAGACAAAGTGTCCTAACACTCTAAAATAACACAAGTTTAAAAAAAAAGACATTTCCTCCACTAAGCCCATTATTTTCTATGTTACTAAAAAGGGTGACCAACGCATTATGCACTTTTTTAAATATGTTTCTAGTCATGGACTTTCAGTACCGTGTATCTCCTCAGGTACCATTGGGCAACACAATTAACGCTTAATTACTCCAGGTGCTCTGCACCTTGTATGGTAGTTTGCTGCCATTAGAATATGTGTGATGGGTCAATGTGGGGCACCCCAGGTGTGATGCACTTAAGTTCATTTACTATTTGGTAATATTGAACAAAACCATAAATAATGTTACTGAACCTGCAGTTCAGTGTGTGCAAGTGTGAAAAATGAGTCAGTCAATAGGAAAATGTGGCAATTCAAGTGGTATAATATAAAATACATTCACAGGAATCGTTTAACAGACAAACAACAGATAAACTGAAGTGGTTTGAGTTTATTAGAATTTTGCACTGAAAGTCTTACTTGAATTAATAAAGGTATCTACAGTTGGCACAGGGAGTGTGTTTTTGTGGTTCTCAAGTGAACTGTATCACTTCAGTTCTGCTAAAAACCACAATGGAGATTTCACCTCAGCTCAATCTCTGTTTCCTTCACACACAAACGCAGCTACTTCCACCAGCAGCCAAACGTCTACACACACATATCGACACACACGCAGACGACACTTGGCAGATGACAGACGGCAGGTGAGCAGGTGCCTGGTGGCGGGCGGGTTCTTCCTGAGATCAGTGTGTGAGCAGTGGCGGCAGGTGCAGCCGCTCTAATCCAAAGGTGTGTGTCTGATAACGCTGGAGCCATGATGGTTTATGGCTTTATCACGAACGGATACTGAAACATTTACACCTGTCAGAGAATCACTTTAAGGAGTTACTGCTGTGTTACCACTGCTGCTGGAACGTCCCGTGCTCACTGGGATGGTCTGCATTTGAGGGTGAAGAACTGAGGATGGGAAATCACCATCTCAAAGTCTAAGATGAGGGATTTGCTAAACGTACCTGAGGCTGAAGGCAAAGCTCTCGTTTGACCAGGTTCCAACCCTCACAGATAGTTGCAACCTCACACATATGCAGCTCGGTTTGGGGATTGAATTTTATCGAGTCTCATTTTCAGTTCTGTTTCTTATTGATTCCGGAATTGAATCAAAGTCTAATATTAGAACACAGGCAAAGAGCTTCAGGACGTGATTAAACTGAAGAATCAAAGCCTAACTTACTTGCAAAGGCTGCTGCCACTCAAAGACCAATGTTTATATCTGACTAGCTACTTTTTAAATTTTCAGCAGAGGAAAGGAAGCTGAACATTTTCCAGTTTTTCGAGACAGAGAGCATGCTCTTGTGGTTAAATTCTGTAGTTTAGGTACGCTAGCTGCATAAATGGTTTCTTCATTTGTTGTAAATGAATAGTGATCCACTGGCCAGTTTCTTGCGATGTCTTTTCCTTAGATTGGTAATGTTAACGTACTACTTTTTGCTTTGTTTGGTTTATGTTTTGATTTAACTAAGTTCTCGTTG
This sequence comes from Ctenopoma multispine, assembly GCA_034779795.1. Classification (NCBI taxonomy): domain Eukaryota; kingdom Metazoa; phylum Chordata; class Actinopteri; order Anabantiformes; family Anabantidae; genus Ctenopoma; species Ctenopoma multispine. The sequence goes on from JAUYWH010000014.1 coordinate 1,867,709, forward strand.
GGTTGTTTATGTTGATGTCACGCTGTCTCTTACCTCTTCACAGGTCGGCAAAGGCTAAAGGCTCTGACTTCAGCACTAAAACCTCTTAACAAGGCCAAAAACACAAGGCAGGTTCCTGTCATCTTACACAGCAGCAGCATACGGACCCTGGTTCCCACACCCAGCTTCACGTAAACATCTCATTAAGCTCTGCAGTGTGGGAAGCCCTCAGTCATAAAACGAAGGAGAGCATGCCCCTCCCCTCAGACAGTGTCAATTAGGCCCCCGTCTGGGATTGCTGGCTACCTGCATGAAGGTGGTGTAGGTCCTGTGAAGTACAAGTAATGACTGCAAATGAATACCTGTGTGAGCTTAAGGGGCTTTCTGTGAACTCTGGCCGAGGATATGAGTGAGATCCTGCACACCTGAGAGGTCACGTCACGGAGGGGTTTGCATGTGCTGAAAATCTGTCTGATCAAATCACTTTATAACAAAGACACAAAACTAAAGTTTGGATGTCACATCAAAGGTCGGGACCTTTTAATAATTCTCTAGCCACCTCTCTTTTTCTCCACAGCACCAGCCTTTCAAAAGTTCTTCTTCCAGTTCTTCTTTCTGGTTCTGGTAATCAAACACTTCCTGCTGCTCCCGATGGATGGCACGCATCTCACTCATATCTGAGGTGTCTTTCTTTTATTTACACTTGGTCTTTGTGTGGTTCATCTGGGAGATGATAGTGTAGGAAGAAACCAGCACTTTCTCTGTGTGTTATCCACCCACTGCTATGCACTGTGAGTGTGAATGAACACATAGATGGAGATAAAGCACGGCTGTGAGTAACCGCGCAGGTAGAGCATCTCTGCGTCCGTTTAAGGAAAACAGACTGAGCCAGATTTTAAATAGACTTTAAACTGTAAATGGAGGAAAATGGATTTGAGAATGTGAAAATGTTATATCACAGATAAATATCACCTGAAATACCAATACGTCCATGACGTGCATGGACTAGTAAGTATTTGAAAATGAACTTTCCATCCCTGAACGCACTGTTGTCATGCAGCAGCAGAAGCAGCAACACGTCAGAGCCTAATGAGAACTGACTTCCTGACCTGAAGAATGTCATTCAGCCCAAACATGCAATAGCCTACATTTTTCTTTTGATTTCTTTTTTTGGCCTCTTTACTTTACACAGAATCCTTAATGGGGGGTGAGCTGGGATGCGGGAGAGGCTTCACTCTCACCACCATCGCCGCAACCGCAACCAGGAGCGGCAAGTGTGTTCTTGACTGCATATTTGTGGAGGTGGGCTTGTTTTCCTTGGCTCACACGAATATTCCTGGCTAAGTAAAGTAGGTGACACCCCACGCTGGTTCAATTTACAGGAAATAAGGCATTTTATAGACAGCATTTGTCTTGGAATACCAGCAGAAGTCCTAAATCTTGTTCATTAGGAACGTGCGAGGCAGCGTTATCTTCGTGAGGATCTCTCTCCTGTTGTGCTTTTTTCTTTCTTTTATCAAGAGGAATGGGTGGGTTTCAGAAACTTGGCGCCGGATTGCTTGCACACTGTGAGCGCTAGTTGAAGTTCACTGTATAGAGGTTAGATGTTATTAAAAAACAGGGCATGCATATCTCGGTTATGATTCATTACGCTGACTGCCCGCTTAGGTTGCATTCAAGTAACAGCCGAAAAAGGGGGGAATACATTTTGTCCCTGAGCAGCACCACTGTATATGTCTGTATTTACAGCCTAGTGGTAAATGATTGAGGTGTCCTTTCAAAGCAAAACACACCATTGTTTCCCTAACAATCCACAATCTGACGCAGGAAGTGATACACAGGACACAAATACAATGACCAGCGTGGCTGCGGGTTCGCGACAACAGAACAGCGGCTCCACGGGACAGTGGGAAAATGTTCCTGTGTGCTCTCTGGAGCACATGCAAATACACAACCTGTTAAAATGTGGAAAACGATAAAGATACTGTACAAAAAAAGCTTTATTTTAGACTTAACTGGCTGCCTTGATATTCAGACATGTAACATACCTAAGCTCATTCGAGCAGTGCTCTAACAAGTAGTTAATGTCAACATTAACATTAACTACAACGTGATAAACATCATAGGAACTATACTGAGACTTTGGAGATGGTCCCAGCAGGACCCACTGCCAACCTTCCTCCTAAACTTGGACCTGAGCCGATTCTTGTCCTATAAAAGCAGAAATGCTGTTCCAGCCTGCTTTTTATTCCTTCTTATAGCTTTTCTATAAGACTCATGAAGGACGTTAAAAAACAATTAGTCCAGGAGTCTAACTGTGGATGTTGATCAGTTACTGTAGTTAGGTGGAAGTATGTCAGAACATACTGCAGTAAATATGGGACTTGTATACAGTATTACAGTTCTGCATCACCATTAGAGAGAAAACGGAAGCTGAGCTTTCTTGTCAGCTATAACAACTGATTAGCTACTGTTTTGACTGGTAGTGTAAACTCAACAGTTATGTCATTTTGGGGTATGTAAGACATCCTGGTTTTCATCCAGGTGGTATTTAGGCTACATTCCTCAAATGATGAACAGTCTGGACACGATGCTGTATTTCTGTATTTCTTTTATTTCTATAATGCATGATTCTACTGTAGTTGAACTGGAGCTAAACACTGTCTGTTTGCCTTTTAGGTCTGCTTGCTCTCTGCAACAGACAGAGTTCAAGCATTTGTTTTAGTTATTTCCTGACTGGACAATTTTCTTGTGTTCATTTGCTTGTGTTCTTCCTAAATGTTTGTGTTGAGCCATCACAGTTTCTAGATAACAGGTACTTATGACAGTAAAACATAACAATTTGCCATTGGTACAGTTTTTTCATCTAGTTCTTGTGAACTGATATGAGTTGAATGTTGAATGTGATTTCTCAGGAACACCTTCAGGAACGTTTGGCACAAATTGTCACTGTGACCTTGTGTATGTCCCATTCTTTACAACGCTATATATCAGAAAGGCATTTAATTACATCTGGCACAAACTAACTGGACTCATGCACAAACGTATTTGTGTATAAACTACAAACACTGGTTAGCGGAAGCACACAACCACAATGTGGTTATTCGAGTTTTGTTTTAAGTTGTGGTTTTAGTGCTTAGGTGAGGTTTCTGAGCACTTTGTCCACCTCTATTTAAGACTGATGGATGACTGGATGGTTGGATGATCAGAGAGCAGTGGTGGTTAGGTGGATTTGGTTTTGAGGCTTTTGAGTCAAACCAAGCATCTCCAGGTTAAACAAATCGACCCGACCAACAGCACTCAGACTGAGCTTCTATCGCGGTTCCTCTCTGTTCTCTGTTTACTGTCAACACAGATAAGAAGTCTTTTCAAACTCGGATTATGTTTATTTGTCTTTTGTATCTTCTTTGCATCTCCAGCAGAAAACTGTGCATTTTGGTGGCACTTGTTGAAGGATTCTCAGTCTAATCACTCTGAAACATAATGCAGCAGGTGCTTCATAAGCTTCAAGCTTCTCACAAAATACTTCATCTTCCAATTTTTGGTCTGTTTTCTATTGCTGAAAATGCAAACTCTTCTTGTTATATATGTCGAAGCTCTGACATGGCCTTGACACCACAGAGCTGCACTGATTATGCTGAAGCAAAAAAGACGAGAGTGAGGTAAGCAATCAGATAGGAATGCCACTGGAATTCCCTGGAATCTCCCCACCATCACTCCTTCTACTTTCCCCCCATCAATGTTCACAAATCCATAAGGAGTTTTAATGTTCAGCACAATGGACGAGTGGAGCTATTCAGCGACCATAATGCAAGGAAATGTTACCTCAGTGCAAAAAATGTCATGACTACAGAGGCCCCCGGTACTGCAAACAATCAGTGAGGAAGCTGATGCAGGTGCCCACCTCCTGTGAAAATATTCTACTGCAACATGTAGGGGAGGGCTGGGCGTGTCACTGTGGACAGAAGCATTGGTGCAGAGAAGCAACAAGTCATAACTATGTTTCACCAGAAATCACTGTACTGCACGGTGTACCATAACATACAGGCACTCACATGCCAAAAGAAAAGGCACTCACCAGAAAAACTATTAACAGGAACATTCACTATATGCAAATTACTACAGTCAACCGTGCCCCCACAAAATCCTATAAACTATCCAAACTAATACTGTAGCTGAAGGTCTTAATTGTGCAACTTAAAAAAGGTCTTTTGAGTGTCATAATAAAAAAAACAACACACAAACTACACGTCCTGTCTGAAAGTTGATGATCAAGACTCCAAACGTTAAATTACAGGGACATCAGAGGCACCGAATACTGTACTTGCTTTTTTTTGTGTCCTGGTTTTTATCCAACATAATGAACGGCTCGGTGTCCCGTGAGAGACGACAGGGATCAAAACTCTGTGGCCTCCCAGAGGACTTCCTTTAATGTCTTTGTGCACGCATGGATTTGATACCCACCCTCTTTTAAATTAGATCCCACTACATCCATTAGTCACAGAAGCTCCTTAATATGTCTCTTCAGAGAGAGGAAACCCCCACATACTAATATACTCTATACCCAACCCTTTGTGACTCTGAATTCCATTAAGTTGTGATATAGGCATCAGTCAAGCAGCAGACAAGTTCCCAGACTGTGCACAGCTATGTGAAAAGAAAAGAAAGTGGTGTAGAGTGTGTCGAGTATGCACAGGTGGCATCACAACAGTGGTGTAATTTGGATTTGTTGAGTTTTCTATATAATTCTAAATAATTGTATATGTCTTTCATATAATTCTGTAAGGTCTTATATGAAGTGCCTGGAGATTACCTATTTTGTGATGCGCTCCAATCTCTACCCCTTTGATTCGTTGATGCACCGCAGGGCAGCATCAGCAGAAATTTGGATACTGCACCGGAAAAGCTGTGGTGAAGAGAATTCTGAGCTACAAGCTGAGCTTTCAATTAACCAATGCTGTGAATACAAGCAGGATGAAATGAGCTTCCTCCCCAGCTTTAGTGATAGGGTAAAAAAGCCCAACAGGAGCTTGGAGTAGGGCTCCTGCTCCTTCACGTCAAACGCTGCCAGTGGAGGTAGTTCAAGCATCTTACTAGACCAATTTCTGGAAGTGGACCCACAGGACGTTGGCCAGATTATATATCTCTACTGGCTGGGAACGCCGCAAGATCCATTAGGAGGGGCTGGAGAGTGTTGCTGGGGAGAGGGATGTCTGGACCTGCTGCCCTTGCGACCTGACTCAGATAGCAAGGTCTTACAGATGAAGATATTTTTTGGGGGGGTCTGCTGGTTTTCCAGAACCCAAGTTAGGTCACACTTGATTCGGACTGAGTCGTCATTTTTAGATTTAAACAACTGCTGAGTTTAAATCTCGAACCTGGAGAATGCTCACAGAAGGTTCCCCGCTTCAAATCGTCTCCCTGAATTTTCCCTCTTCCTTCAACAGAAAAAGTCTCAACACAATTACAACTGTCAGAATCTGAGAAAAAAATATGGGAGCCGAAGGTCAAAAAGTTAAAGCTGTGTGACTACATGTGTTGATGGGTGTGTGCATGTGTGTTTATCACTGGCCAAGATCTCAAAAGGGAGCAGCAGCATTGTTAATACATGGTCATTTTGTGTTGCACTGAGTGACAGACGTGCTGGAAATGTACATTACAGGCTTTCTTAGGAAGGTGGCAGCGGGTTGCGCTTGGGTGTGTTTTAACTTGAGGAAGTGACAGTTTCTCCCACAATATCTCAATCTGGGAGAGCATGCTGCCAAGTGCAACAATGCGGTGTTGAAAATAGGACCGGGCCACGTTGTCCTCCCCAGCCGGCCCGGTTCCGAGCCGAAGGAGTGGTCCATGGCTGGTGGTCCTGATAAGAACCTGCCACAAAGTTGCGACAAGGAGAAGGGAGCATCGCTGTACGAGCTGTTCTGATTAACACCCTGAATACCGCAGCATGAAGTCACCTACCACCAAATCCACCAGGGACAGAAAGAAAGAGACTTGTTTCAAGAAAAGAGGTGATTTGATTAAGGTGCAGTGTGTGAGCGGTTCCTCCAAAAATACAGTTCACCTGACGAACAGGAGCAAATCCAGGAAAATAAAAGGGAGGAGCAGGAGATAAGAAATGTCTTATCTGACTCTGAATTTTTCTCATGTACAGATCAACAGGTTGGCTGCTTCAAGAAAATATTCACTTGACCTTAAGAACAGAACTTGCATTTAAAACAGCAGTAGTGAATATTTTTACAATACAGATGTTTCAAAACGGCAACTTTCCTTTACTCTACTCTAAACTGTAGTGTGCACGCTCAGCACCAAACTGTAGATAGACACTATTAAAAACTGCTGAGGATCATCGTGGAGATGCAATTGTAATATTGGAATTACAATCAAACATCCATGGATGTTAAACCCTTGGCTTATGAACCCTTTTTTATCAGCTATATCCTCCGTCAGCGGGTTGTTCAAATAAACTGCTGCTGTAAATACAGTAAACATAACCTCATTTAAACCTCACTTACAGGGATCACTGATAAAATCTGCAGTTTCTCTCTTAAGTTGCTCTAATCTTTCCCATCACCACCTCCGTTCCATTCACCAAAACAAAACACGAAACCTGAGGACTATCACTTGTTGATCCCGATGTTCTTACTATCGCCTATTGTGAAACTGGACTCCATCAGCTTCTAGAGGCAACTCCATCCTCCTGATGTCAGCGTTGTGGTCGGAGCGGCCATAAGGGCCATTACCCTCTCAGATCCTAATTACAGAGGCCCACGGTGGGACACACAGAGGGCAAGACATGCCTGAACATGTACAAGCGGTAGCACTTGGGGCCCCCCGACATACATACATGTGCATACACATACCTGTAAGTGGACCTCAGACACTACACTTCACCTACTTTGTCATTCTGTCTTAGACTGCGAGAGTATGGAAGTGTTTTTATAGTTCATATAAGCCTTTTGAATTGCTACACGGGTGTGGTTCACCACATCAGAAAATATAATAAGCACAGAAGTGTTCAATCACAGGAAAATATTGTTTCAGTTTGTTTAGTTTACCTTCCTGTGAGTGACAACTCGCCTTAAACACTGCAAATTCCCGCCCATGTGGTCCTAAGCTGACTGCTGACACCAACAGTGAGAGTTCTCTGCAGCTGCTCTGAGAGTCGGGTCACTTGCAGTTAATCCAGGCTGACGGAACTCTTAACGGAGTGCACAGAGGTTTCACTTAACTTCACTGAACATGCAAAATGGCAAACTCTTCTTACCAGGAGACGTCAAACAGTTGTTTAAATGAGGACGTTTTAGAGTGACATGGCTTTGTTGATGGCAGAGGCACTAGATCAGTCGGTTGGATTACTTGGGTCCAAAGAAGATGACCCCCGGTTTTAGGCAGGTCAAAGTTTTCACATGTTCAGCAAAGCATAAATAATACAGCAGGTGTTTAGTCATAAACTAAAACTGCTAATGATAATGGATTACAATTAAAATCAGGATCAGGTTTAAATTTGACTGGGGAGTGAGTATTTACTAGGGACGTATGTGCCCCCCCCCCCCCTTTTGTGCCTGACAGTGCGCGGGTATGTGTGTGCTGCCACGCTGCTTTCATGCCTCACATGAGCCATGAAGGCCGGACACAGACGAGTGGCTTCTGACAGGCATTTCAAACCCCTCTTGCCTTCTCCATCGTGTGGCCTCGCCGATAATGGGAACCTGATCACAGGGACAGCAGAGTGGGCGGCAGCGGAGAAGGAGGGGGGGTTGTGCGGTCCGTCTTTTGTGAGAAACTCTTTAAAGCGCCGGCCCTCCTATTTGTCCACTGGAGCTCTTTGTAACGGTATCCTCCACTGTCATTTTGCCTCTTTTATTTTTAGGGAAGGCTATTATTGCTGCCATACCCCTCACATACCCCTGGGCTTTGTGTGCTGTTTGAGGGTCAGTTTTTTTTGTTTTGTTTTTTTCACCCTGTTCAGAACATCTCACGCTCCTACACATGTTGTACGTTCACAGAAATGGATCATGGTGGCCAGCAGGCACTCTGCTGGGCCCGTTATTGGACCTCAGATCTCAATCCCACTGCTCTACTATGGTCTACTGTTAGCTAGCAACCAAAGCAAAGTGCTAAAATAGACTGCATGGAAATTATCTGTATTAGTTTGCATAACGACACAATAAATGCAGAAAACTCTTGGACACTATGTAAAGACAAATTAACCATTTTGAAGCCCAAAGAGCACCTCTAGACAACCTCTATACTATTGCCCTTTTATTTAAATGTAGTCTATTAGCAGACACACATGCAAAGCAGCCTAAAGGACAGAAACACACACAAACACACACAAACACATAGCATGAGCAATTTAGGGCTCAGTGTCTTTCCCACTGACACTTTGACATGTGGACTACAGATACACATTGACCAAAGAGATCTAAAACAATCTGAAAGGGACAAAATAAGACCACGATAAGTCAGAACGATGACCAAAAAGAGACACAGAGCAGCCAAGAGAGACACAAACTAGACAAACGACAATGACCACAAAGAGATAAAAGTGACCACAAACAAAAAAAGTCAAAATGGTCTTTGCGAAGAGAACCATCTCACTGAACTGTATTTGTTTTTGGTTATCAAGACTTCGGGGGTTAGATTTGTGGCCTGGGAGCAGCAACAGGGGAACAGGTGGAACGTTTGTAGAAGAGGAACAACAGTGTTTTTGGGGAGACTGCAACAGATGCATCATACGGGACTGAGCCCCACATTCCCTGCCTGTTTGTCTTATCTGGATCCCAGCCTAATCGCTCACCAGGCCTGTTTTTGTCGACTTTCTGACCCTGTGGTGCACCAGTACATGCCACTCCCCTTTACCCAGTTCCCCTGTAATATATGACATGAGTAGATGAATAATAGATCAGAGGCTTTAGCTGCCCAGTAACTCTACCCGAGTCCCAGGACAGGAGGCAGGCCAGTGGCTTCAGCCAACAGGGGACACGTGACCAGAGTAGAATAGCCATTCACTGTGACCGTTGATGAGTAAAAGCTGTATTATTACCAGCAGCGAAACACCATGTGGTTGATATGAATGCTTAATGCTTAACTGTAGTCTCAGTGTTCGTCCAGCTGCTGTCACAGCTGTGGAGGGAGAGCGACGTGTGTGTGATCTACAACTTGTTTAGACTCCGTGTGAGAACCTGCTGTCTGTTTCGGTTAATTTTCTGCGACATTACAGTATATGTCTGGACACCTGTCACTGAGACAGGTTTGAGGTGCTTCCTGTGGTTTTTCATTCGAGTATTTATTCGACCGATGCAGTTAAAACACCTGAGTAACTTCTAGCGACACGTTTAGCTACTGGCTTCATTCAGATGTGTTAAAGGTTAAAGATGCTGATTTTAGAGCGTTTGATCTAAATATGGGCTCAAAGGGTTGATAGCAAATCGTATTGGCAAATTAAAATCCCCTCACTATCTTCACTGGAGCTTTCCACCTCATCCTGATGAACACCCACATATGTCCAACTGTTGTCCCATGATTAAAGATATTCTGCTTATGAAGGCCATGATATGCACCCGATAGGCTCAGAAAAAGCTAATCACACAGACGGCTCAATATAGACAAATAGCTTTGCACTGCAAAACTAACTCATTAACAGAAATACAACTACACGCAACATCTCTGATTAGGATTTTAGGCGTATTTAATTAACAGGTACATGTTTTTACATTTAGTCACCAAGCTGATGCTAAACAAGGTCGAGAAACCTGTTACTGGAGTGGAGACTTGTAAACAACTATTTTTAATGCGAGCACATAAAAGGAGGTGAAGTAGGTCGCAAAAGAAGCGGATATGATACATTGGAGAAAGACGTAATTACGCAATTAAGTTGCATCCCTCAACAGGAGAGAGGAAGCAAGTGTCTTTCATCTGGAGTGAGAAGGTTGTTCCACTGGCAAAGAGGTTTCAATGAGACACGAAGAAAAAAAGGTGCAGTGGGGCTGTAATGAATGGGGCAAACAATAAACACAATGAGTCAACCTGCAGCTGCTGGAAAAAACACTCATTTTTACTTTTCCTCAACAGGATATAGCCTGCTGCTTATATCCGTCGAACAAGACATCAGTTAAGAAGAGTAACATTCCCTGGATTCCTGCTTTTCCACTTAAAAGTGCTGCAGTTATAAAAGAACCACTAAATGCTTCTTTTATGTTTAACTGACAAAATGTTTCCTAATAAAACCTGATGTAGTTTCAGGCTCCTAGAGTTTGATCAGAACCTCGAGACAAATCTGTCATCACAAGACATTTCTTCACGCTTATAAAAGTCACCTTAAAGCTGCAATGATCTCGTTTGGGCCACAAGGGAGCAAATAAAACATATCTTTTCACCACTACGGCTGCTATGGTTAACGTGTGGATAAGTGCTAATAAGAAAAAATGGTTTGATTTCTGCCTGTGAGACATTATCAATACACAGCCATCAAGCATCACATCAACTAACCACCTTGTTTCACCATCGTCCCGCTGAAATCTGCCATAAGAGCTGCCCTCGCCTGCGACACGGACCGTGGACTACAGAGCCAATGAGTATTACGTGACAATCACGGACAAGTGCACAAACGCAAGCTTAGGTTCACCGGAGCTACTCTTGTAATAATAGAGTAAGGTTGTTCTTCTTAAAAATGTTAACATGCATTTTGCAAACAGTGTCAAAACACTGATCTAAAACCAGCTACAAACCTCTGCAGAGGTGCAGAGCTGGTGATAATTCCCTGTGCTTTCATCAAAACGTTTAATCTTGATAAAAAATACAGACCAATGAGGCTTTAAAAGAGAAAAAGAAATCAAGGTGACAGAATGAGCTGTTTTCTAAGAAGTGGAGTTCTGAGGAGAAATACTATCCGGCCTCGAGTTGAATAAAGAGTCGATTACAGGAGAGCCCAATCAACACAGAGCATCTGATTCACACATTGACCAGAGAATAATGCAGCACGCTTGGATACTCGCACAACAAATGCACAGACACAAACACACAAAAACGCACACTCACACATGCCACCCTCTCCGGAGGGGATCGGGTTTCCTTCTGTGTCCTGTGGGTTATTAAACATTAAGCTCGACAGATTCCCTACAGGAGGGAAAAAGGCCTCCCCCACCTCCCCCCTCGCTGTATCCCCTCTCTCATTACAGCTGTTGAGGTATGAGACAACAGAAGCGTGGCCACACCAATGGAGCTGGAGGTCGACAGCCAATCAGTACGTTGGCTTTAGCGTTCTCCGAGCGACAGCAGGTAGGCCTGAGTGTCGTCCTTTTTCACGGAGTAACAGAGCTCTGCTTTTCACGAGGCAAAGTCAAGAATATTACACAGTTTACACACACGAAATCATTCTGCTGTTCGCATACTCATGATAATCTCAAAACACACAGAATTTAAAAATAAAATACACTAAATTAAGGAACAGGGCTTCCACAAAGTGAAGTTACAATATGCAACTTAAGCTAGCAGACAACCACTTAATAAAAGTTCTCATCAATTAGTGGATCAACATCATCGCATAAGATCGACATTCAGAATTACCAGGAAACAATTTCAGCTAAAGTTACGCGCAGCACTTTCCCAACATTTTCTCCAACTCTAACCTGATAACTGGTGTATGAGCAGGAACTCGTGCTGTGTTAGCAAACAAGGAAACGAGACGTAATACGTCCAACATTACAGTTTCTTCAGAAGAGACTAAAAATCTGAATCTCATATTTCTGCCCAGCAACAGTAGTTTTTAAACATTAAAGACAAGAATAAGGTTTTTAACTGAACAGAAGGTTACAGACACCAGGACGTCCAACACTGTGGTTCTTGGTAATGAATAAAGGTAAAGAGGAGAAAAATGGAATCAATTAAGTGATGTGAGAAAGCGTGTGGAAGAACAATATCTGATTTCAGGTGGGACTTAATAATTATAATTATACTTTAATTTAAACGAATGTGACTGTGTGACGGCATCTGTCACGTTCTCCTCTTTGAGCTCTGAGAGGGTTTCTCAGCTCCTCAGGTGTTGCGGCGACACTCCCTCAAGTGTGTGGTTGGTAGTTTGACATCTGATACCTGACAAGAAGCAGGCAGTGTGTGTGTGTGTGCGTGCGTGTGTGTGTGTGTGTGTCAACTGGCGGGACTCACATAGGTTAAACACAGCAGTTATCAGCTGCACATGACCTGACAACACTGACTTAGACAGCAGTGCCACCTGCTGGCAGCACAACAGATCTGACTCCTATTGCTACAGTACAAGAAAGTGAATCATAAGGAAAGGAAGAATATTGCTCGCAAAAGACAGAAGAGGGACTCTGATTTTGCATCTATCAGCTCGTCAGTCATCTTTAAAACACTAAATTACACAAACCAGCTAAAAGACATGAAGAGAACAAAGCCGTTTGGAAACATCTGGCCTTTTTTAAATCACACAAGATGTTTGGAGCGTTGATAAATGATGAGATGCAGGGTACCAACACAGGGCTGGTACACAGCAAAGGACTATTACCATCTTATTTTGATTTTAACTTGACTCCTCCACAGGTTGATTATACTTTTGATAATGCTGCAGCTTCGCTGCATACCATACTAGATACTGTTGCCCTTCTGAAAAAGAAGTTAGTTAATCAGAGGAGATTTGCTCCATGGTACAATACACATAATCGTACCTTAAAGCAAACATCACGAAAACTAGAAAGGAGGTGGCGCTCCACTAATTCAAGTGAATCGCGCGTAGCCT
>JAUYWH010000014.1:1888399-1906630 GCA_034779795.1 Ctenopoma multispine
AATGTCATGTTTTTAATTGTTGTAATCTGATGAGGAATATTTCATTTCGTTGTTTGTTGTTTTTTTTCCCCCCTTGAGCGGTTGCCACCTTATCGTAGTCAGGGTGTTTGCTTGCACCAGAAGAAGCTTAGCTGTCAGGTGGGACACCTAAGATGGACGGGTCTTAGGATACTGGCCAGACAAAGTGCAATTCGATTACGTGGTGAAAAGTTATCCAGAGCACCCCCGCCCCCACCACACCCCACCCCTTTCCCGCCTCTGTTGACATCATATGCCCCCTTCACATTTCTGTCTGCCTCCTCATATATGCCTGTCTAGAACCGGGCCTGGTTGCATGCAATAAGTTATAAATAAATGTTAGCCATGCTAGCATGGCTGCAGACTCCTGATAGTTTTCTGTTCACCTGGCCATAGGGCGGCTACAGAAGGTGGAGCTGGTCATGTGCCACTTGCTGCCAGCTGGCGTGTAACCAGGCAGTCAGGCCCTAAATAAATCCTGTAAACAAAACGCCTCATGCTGGACTTTCCTGCTGTGGGGATTCAAACTAAAAAAGAGTCTGCAGCGAGTTTTATCACCTCATCAGCTGTCCATTCAGATTTGAGACAAACAAAGTGATTCTTGCAGTGCCCGTTTTTCTACCCTGAGCTGATTAAATTAGGGGGGTGCATGGGGGAGGCTGATGGCTGCTAGCATGGGGGAGGCTAAACGGGGCGAGCACAAAAGAATTCCTGGTGCCATTCCTCTGATGCCGATGTGGTCATTCCAATGAACTGGAGGGGGAGAACGGAGGCATCTGGGCTCTGGGTGAAGATAAAAGAGCAGCTTGACCCACTGGGGGCTCATCTGAACCCCCGACACGCTTGTTACCCCCTAAAGCTCTTTAAAAAGACGATGGAAGAAGGGACACAGAAAAGAAGAGCTGTGATAAAAGAGACAGAAGAAGCAATAATGAGGTTTTGGGGGACAGATTGGACAAAGTCAATGAATATTTAACTGTCACTAATCAATATCTTTATGTTAACACATATTAAATGATCATGTGTAAGGTGAAAGTTAGATCTACAAAGCTTTTATGCAGCTTGTCTGCATGTCTCCGTCTCTGTCATTAACCCGGTTTCCCAGCGAATAATCTCACTGTATGATACCTGCCCAGCAGCCTGTGATCAAAGTGGAATATGAAGGAGCTGGTGGAGACCAAACCAGAGCTAAAAAGGGCTTCATAAACTGGGGTTTAACTCCTGCGTTACGATTACTTCTGTCTTGTCTTGTTAAAAAAAGTTTTTTAAAAACTGATGCAAAGCTGTGGAAATAAAAAACTCAAGTAAAATCAAAGGTATGAAGAAGTAAGTCTAAGTGTGAGGGGAGAGAAAATGAGCGACTGTTCCAGATGGGAGAGCCAGAACAGCAGCAAACAGCTGAGGTCAAAATCAACAGCACCTCAGCTCTGGAGCAGCCTGTTGAAAGCAAACGTGAACTTTGCAAACACCCAGACACGGTGACAGCCAACGCTGGGGGGGTGGGGTGCGAGACACAACAGCTGTCCTTTTTAAGAGGAACCACAAAGGAGAAACTCTACTGATCAGCCCCTGCCTCCGCTCTCTCCCTCTCCCTCTCCATCCTCACCCACAGGATGATGACTATAAGTGATGAAGACGAGAGGCGAGGAGGGTGAAGGCGTGCACACTTCCAGTCGGGAGTCGTCTATTCAGCCCACTCTGCTGCCTCATCTGCAAACTGTTTGACTTGCTTCTTCTAATTTGGGCGCTTTCTCCTTTGAAGGCAGAGCCATGTAAACAGCGTCTCTTTTCATCTCTATGAGGATTAGAAGATGACGGATTCTGGGTCATTAACCCACCAGAGGACTGATGGCTAACAAAGACAAACCTGCAGGGTTGAAAAATCACCCACAACAGTTGAGGCTGGTTGTACAAATGATGTAGAAAAACAGGCAGCGCGCAGCTTCAGGAGGCTGTACCCAGGTTACAGGGAGGAGAAGAATGGGATTCTTTATCATTTCTAAATGTCTCAGAACCACTTCAAAAATATCATCAGTATCAGACAGGAGCCAAAAATATACATATCTGCGATTCAGTATATTAATCTATTCAAATTTATTTCGTAATTGTAATTCACAGGTCACCTTGCAGGGCACAGACTGATCTCCATGGGGAAGAGACTTTTCAAGAGAAGAAAACATGATTTATTCTGAACCACAGTCGTGTTTGGTTAACGTGAGGTGGTTTTCTTGTGGCCTTTCCACAAGATGAGAGTTTATAGTTCATCGGTGCACATACGCACACACTCACTAATATTGTTCTGACTCCATACTCTCAGGCAGTGACGCTTTGCATTCTTGTCGGCAACACATGCATGCGTGTATTTCTGATGAGTACTTGTCTGTGTGACTTCTGTGTGACTGCACCTGCTTCTTGCAGGACAGGTGATAATAACTCCCTGCTCCCATCAAATCCCTGTGTTCCTCTTCCCTGCATAGTTTGTCCTTTTAGCAGGTCTTCATGGTGGACTGGAGCCTGTGTGGTGCTCTCGTGCCACCTGAAGTTGTTTGAACTCTTCCCTGATGAAAATATGACACTGATTTGGTTGCATCTTCACTCTGAGGGTTGAGGAGGGGCAGGATTCAAACATTACAATTACAACTGCACCAACAATCCCACCAACCACTAAATGCTCTTCATGCTCTTCTCTGGGTTTATCAGATTCTATGTGGCTTCCATCAAACTCACCATCCCTCCTCAGTAGCTCACTGCAGATCAGGACTATCATACTCAAGATATAAACCCAGTCCTTTTACATCCTGACATATCTGAAAAGAGACATTTGAGCTGTATTTGTACGTGAATATCACTCGTTCCACTTTACTACAAAGTTCATTGCACCTCACAGAACCATTAGGTTCAAACTCGACCTGTTGCTGATGGGTGGAAGCCACAGGTACCGACTACGGACATCAAAGGCAAAAGTTCCCTTTTCAAAATGTTTATATACTCATACTCATATTAGGGAAAACTTTAAATAAAAGCTGTATTTCTGTTCAGTCTTTCTTTAAAAATAACTGTAAAATACTGAAAAATGTGCCTTCATGAGACACACCCATACACAAACAGGGGTATCCCAGATCCACCCATCACGTTTGAATATGATGCCTCCGCTGAGCTCGTGATGGCAGGTCAGGCCCGAGGGGAATGCCCCTCACTTTTAAGAATAAATCAAACTTTTGAAGTTTTGTTCAAAGGGGCTGAGGCCTACTTTCCAATACACACACACAAACACAGAAACATTAAGCTATTAAATGGTCTTGTACGACGAGGTGTTAAAGCTGCATAGCAGATGAAAGACAGCGTTAAATATAAAGAACAGAAAACACAGATATCCTGTCATGAAGCACGTTGACCCGGGGAATCCCACTGTAGGCTGTGATCCGTAACTCATTTCAGAGGTTAAATCCAAAAGAAAAGCAAAGAAGAAGAGAGGTTAAAGAAGGTGGGATTATAGAGGTTTCCAGAAGCTTCACAACAAAACTTAAAGAGTAGTGAAAAGAAAACAAGAGAGGCAAACTAAAGCTGTGCAGCTTTACATTATTTACATTTGCTCCTGATCAGACATCATCCATCCGACTCGGCCCAGGTGGTCGTGGTCGTGGGGTGGGGTGGATAGAGAACGTATACTACGCAGGACTGACAAACACCGGGAACGGTTTATAGCTCAGAAGACTTCTCAGATAATTCTGCACATCACGGCTGTAACATTTTCATATCGTTCAAGACCTGTGAGTTCAAGTAAACGCGTCTTTTTCAGCTTCACTTTGAAAATAAGTCAAAGTATCACCAGAAAATGCCAATTAGTCAAAAGTTAGAGGCAAATATCCTAATGCAATTAGTTTTAAGGAAGCAGGATCAAAAATAAAATTCTTCTCATTTGTTTCCTTGTTGTTAGAGGATCATCCAGAAATTTTCATTATTGTGACCAGAAAGTTTGGAGAAACCATCTGTGTCACTTACTCATGAACTGTGGGTAATATTTAAGGAATTGATTGCTGTGATTGTCTGACAGAGTTTTTTGGTTGACTACACAAAACCGGGGGATTAAGAAGTGCCTACAAAGCTGGATTAAAAGGATTGAAGCTGAGGACTAATTTTGTTTTACTGAGCTCTAACTTTATTTGCAAGTGTTGTTTTAGTTTGACCTTTGTTGCAGACGTGTTTCAGAAACAGCTCAAACTGCATGATCTTGCCAGTAATCCAGGGATTTATTGAATTTTGTGTAAATTCTAATCATAATAATAAGATGGGAAAATTCTGGAGGGAAGAACATGGTTCTGTCTTTTCACCAGGCAGTGGGGAGTTTTACCAGCGGGTTGTGTAACTGACAACATAACTCCATTTTTATCCCTGCTGAGTCCTGTCAGAGTCTTTTAAACCAGGCATTATTTAAATTATATCTAATGTGTAGCTGTGCGGGTAGTCAGCACGACTCCTACATTACTAAATAAATATTGCACAATATGTTTCTGAGCAAAGCCCCTGAATGCCTCCATAATAAGCACATTTCTAGTTCCCAAAGGCTCCAAAATTATGAGGTACTTGGCCAATTCCTCTGAGGTGTCCCACTGACCTGATAAATAAAAAATACACTGGTGCAGCCACGTTTACGTTTGAAAGCATTTGGCTGATGCTGGTAACCAGTGAGTGGTACGGGGGGTTCAGGTCGTTGCTTTATGAACAGTATGAACAGTTGTTGATTGACACAAATGAGCTGTTTGCTTGGGTCCAAGTTGCTTTTTAAATAACGCGTCTTCCTCTGTCATCACAAACCCAGCCCGGGTTGATCATAGTTATTTGGTGGCCTGGTAGCTCAATTGGTTAAGCGTCAGACTGGGATGCAGAAGGTCGCAGGTTCCCAGCCCGACTCCTAGCCCGTCCCCTACCAGGTGTGTCCCTGAGCCAGACACTCATCACTAGCTCCATGTAAGTCGCTTTGGATAAAAGCGTCTGCCAAGCAAAGTAAAGTAAAGTTATTTGAACACAGCTACATATTGAAAATTACACATGAAATAAGCTTAGAATGAAACATACGGTAGCCTACATGGACCATACTTTACTATATGCGTCATGTGTGGTAGTACGCAATATGTGGGATGCTTCACGGGTAATCAGCTGTTGGTGAAACTATTGACCCGGTAGATGGACCACGTTTCTCATCAAAGTACTGGTGGTAGCAAGGTGCAAATTGTGACAAAGCAAACATGTCACCGAACCTTTTGTGGTAAGAAACCAACTCTGCATGTAACAGGTGATCTATCGTTCTGCATACTTATTTACTGATTTCCTTCCTGCTCTTCAGTGAAAGTCAACCGAAGAGCGAGCACCATCATCACACAGATTCTCTGTGAAGCCTCTGGGGTCCAGAGAGAGTTTCCATTTAAATATTATTTTCCTTTTCCATACTTAACTGGAGTTTGCCTGCAGAATGCCGACGGTGTGGTGGTGATATCGACTCTGTTTTCAAATCCTTGAACTTATCGACCTGTTTTTTTGTGTTTTCCTCCAGACTTTCCAGACCTGCGCGTGAACCCGGTAACGCTGAAGCAGTGATGTGTGTTTCCTCTGCAACTTCTTTATGTGCCAGTTTGATTTTCTCCATTTTGATGTGCAGATAGAGGCAGAGCCAGTCATCTCCAAAACATCCCAATTCCTCCCGATCTATTTATTTTATGCCGGAGCTGTTTGCAGAAAACGTTCCAGGGAAAGTGATGAAACATGAAAGAAAAAGACAGAAAATACAGAATGAAAAGACGGATGTAGCCAACAACAGTCTTCATCATCATCATCAGTAATTTGCTGCTCTTGCTGTTTGCCTCAGATACACTGGTGACCTGTCCAGTGTACTCGCCTCTCCCCCAATGACAGGCTGAAGAAAACAGATGCTTTAATTTCACTTACAAAGTCTGAAATAAATCCACTTAATATTCAGCTGTGAAATGGGGAATACTGGTTTCCAGTACCTCACTACTGGAATAAATTAAGTAATTCCTTATCTAAAAGATCTCAGTGAGATTTCCTGATAAAATAAAGCTTAATTAAGGACGTTAGCATCAAACTAACACACTAGACAATAGTATACATTGTCCTGTTTGTGGTGGGTATTTGTGTCTTTACTTACTTCCATTTATGAGGTCATGAATTTCACCTGTTCCTGTCCCTGTATAAACAGCTCCTCCACCACATGGCCTCTGCTGGATTGTCTCACCCTCTTAAACCTGCTACTCTCTGGATCCCCAGGTGTTGTTGGACCTGCCTGTCTACCTGACCTGATCTCCTGGTTTCTGTCGGCCTGCTCTGTATCTCTGCGGCAGTATTTTGGCTCTGAACCCTGGCATGTGTCCTGGTTCTGTTCTCTTCTGTTTACCCTGTGCTTTTGGCTTCTGTCTGATATCAAATTCTGGTTTCTGGCCTGGCCCTGAAGATCCGCTCAACACTCTGAATGATCTCTGTTCTCTGTGTTTTCGGATCTCTGGACTCTGTTGGACTGTTCTTGGTCTCTGGACTGATAAAGACGCTATTGTGGATTTTGTGGACTTTGGATCTGGACTCAGTAAATCCCCTCTCTTCTGTGCTTGTGCTTAGGTTTCTCCTTCTGAGTTTGTTTTTGCAGTGAGCGTGTGGTGCCCCCCTGCTCCACCTCCGGTCCAAAACAACACCTCAGCCATCACAGGTAATAAACAGCCTTAAACAACCAAGAACCATCTGCCAGACTCCACTCCACAGTTCAGGGAGGGCTGAGTAGACTGGTAGAATTTAATTTTCCATTGTTGGGCCAATTGAAGGTAAACTCATTTAATTTCAGGAACATTGCACATTAATCGACATTGCTGTAAATGTGCCAGTGTTAGCCAAGTGACAGAGACTGTAGTGAAGATGTAGACAGGAAACAAAGAAGAGAAGTGGTACAACGGGCGAGTTGAACCTCACACATATTTGTACTTATTTAGGGAACACCATGGCTGTGCCCTCTGTATATCCCATGTTCTACTGTTCCGCTGTGCGTGAGGTCCGGTTGTTGTATCAGTGCAATTCCATAGCAAGTGGAAAAATTCAGACTCTGATTGCTGCCAGTTTTATGTTACAGAATAAAATATTTCCCCTGACTGATGCAACGTTCTGTGATTTCATTAAAAGTGCGAATTGAGTGTAGAAAAACACTGGAAACGGATGCATTTTCAATATCTTTCAGCCTTTTGGGCCCAGCTTTCCCAATTCCACTTTAGGTCGACATGCATTATTAAGAGCTGCATCTCCGTGAAAGTACCAGCGCTGTGTCGAATGAATAAATTGTGATGGCAAATAGGATGTGAGTGAGAACTGGGTCAGAACGACTCGGTACAATGTGACTCAGCATTATCGCTCATCTCTCCATTTCCCCCCGAAGCTGCCTCTCACACGCAAACACAGTCACTTCATTTAAACTTCCAAAGTTGCTATTTCCTACATTTAGATGCTCAGCATGTAGCAGCCTCACTCTCACCCTCCTGCAGCATCCCAATTCAGACACAGTTGTGATATTCTCTTGCTATAAATCTGGCTTTTCTTTGTTCCTACATTTCTCTCCCACACAGATATAAAATTGCTCTTCACTAACACGCTGTTACTTATTTAAGCCTCTTTACAGTACTATCTGTGCATGTACGTTTTTCAGCATGGGTGGCCTCGTGTGGCACTGGTGCAAAACGCTGAATGCTACCCAGGGAATTAAACTCTACAGACTCTTTTAGTAGATTATTTTGAATGAATTGTCCCTGCTCAGTATTTACGCCCAGGACTTTTGCAGGAGCAGACTGACCAGTTTATTATGCTGTGCTGCACATTAAATCATCATCGCTGTCCTCAGTTTCACAAGCTCACTATATCAGATAAATATAGACCTCGAAGTGGCTGCTATCTGGGCAAAGACTTTGACAAGATGATAAATGTCTGCTGGATGAGATGATGAATGTCTTAGTGCTCCGTTCTCCACATCCTGTCATTTCAGAAGAGCTCCAAGCTCGTCTGCCTTTTCGAGAACAAGTGGAGAAACCGCTATTTTTATTACCCAAGCATCAAACTGGAAACGTGTAATTTCACCATTTCTTGATTGAATTGTTTGTATGTCTAAAGGCCTTCTGGCTAATTTTAGGTTGGTGGGGTGTAAGGTGCTGTATGGCCTCTAGAGGCCACTTTCAATCTTTCCAAAATGCATCATCAAGAACCCCAATGAAAAATGTCCAGTGCCTAAATGTCAGTTAATGGAATAAATTCTGCAAACTGTCGCCACCAAACACCTCCTGCTTACACCTGCTTATCTGCTTTAGCTAAAGCATAGCTATTCAACTTGTATCTGACAAGTTAAAGAAGGCTTGACATCCCTGTCTGAACCCATTACCTCTCATGTCTGTATGTGATTTCTTTTTGTTAACGTGGGCTGTTGGTGCACATGTTCCTTTAAGTATGTAGGCATGGGCAGCAGAAGTGTGTGGCCACAATAACCAGACGTGTCTAAGAGGCCTTTGCATAGCAGCCTTTTGTTGGTTTCTAATAATGCCTGTGATCTGGGGGAGGCAGCAAAAGAAGGAAGGAGAGGGAGGTGACAGGGTGGCGGTGGTGTTTTGGTGAAAGGCAGAGGATGGGGGTAGCTGACTGTGAATCGCTTTAATTGCTTTGCTTGGCTGAGTGGGAGGGACTGATTGACTTATGAGGTATGAAAAGGACAGACCTGCTGCCATAAGGCTGTGTGCAGTGTGTGTGTGTGTGTGTGTGCGTGTGTGCGTGTGTGTCTGTGTGTGTGTGTGTGTGTGTGTGTGTGTGCGTGTGTGTCTGTGTGTGTGTGCGTGTGTGTCTGTGTCTGTGTGTGTGTGCGTGTGTGTCTGTGTGTGTGTGTGTGTGTGCGTGTGTGTCTGTGTGTGTCTGTGCGTGTGTGTGTGCGTGTGTGTCTGTGTGTGTGTGTGTGTGTGTAGAAGCTCTCTATCTGGCGTGTGTGCATGTGCATGTGCATGCGTAGGAGGTCTCTGTCAGGAGCATCTGTTGAAGGCACGGGCCAGATGGAGCGTGTGTGAGGAGTCTTGTGTGGAGGCACGAGCTCCATTCTTCCTCTTCCTCCTCTTTCTCTCCTACCTTCTGCTCCACTGCTCCAATAAAGAGGAGACCAGGCTGGGGGCCCGACAGGTGTGTCATTTTAACATCAGAGACCCCTGGAGGAGACAAAAAGAGGCAGAGTGACCGGCTGACCAGGCCTGACTGACCTCTGACCTCTGCTATAGATAAACGTGCTTCATATGTAGCATTGATTGGAAACATTGGGTTGAACTGACTCAATGGAAACACCCTGCAGTCACTGATAGCCTCTGTTTGTCTGAGCCAATCAGAGTGCAGCTGAAGCAAATCCAGAGGGAAACTGCCAATAAAGATTTATTGAAGAAACAAAGCATAATGTGAATAAGTATATTATCGGATTTGGACTGCGTGGATATTTAATGCAGTTGACATTTAAGCTAACTGACCTCTCTATTGCACCTTTCTCAGTGATGGATCATTAAAACACAACGAATTGCCAAGCACACGACCACCAACAAAAACCTTAATTAAAATCCTAGTCTTAAAATTAATCAGAGCATTAAAGTAAATTAATTTGATCACATCCTTTTCTTGCTGTACATTCGTAGCTATTTGAGTTTCACATGTGCACAGGAGGACCTGCAGAACAAGCAGTTAGCCCACCTGTCACTGTGAGCATGATGGGACAATGATGGGAGCAAGCGCGTGACAAGGATTTGCAACATTTTGAGAAATGCAAAGGTAAAGAGATGAGCTAGTTTAGTCTTGGTTAGTCGAGAATAACGACGATATAATCGACAATATAATCGACTTACTGTAGAAAAAGTATAAAAAAGTCTATGTGGGCTCAACTCTAGATTCAACAGATCTTCTGGTGATGTTTTTCTGTTGCTTAATTTATTTTAGTATTTCAGTGATTTGAAGTGGCTGTGATAGCTGTACATTCTGATGATGTCAATGCCATTCTGCTGATTGCAATCATAGAACAAATCCTACTTTAGCCTGTGGGGATAAAGACACCCTCATTATGAATATTACTTTCAGGGTTTATTATGTTTTATATTTCACTCATTACATTTCTGCTCCCACTTCTCCAGTGGACTTGTCTATTGTCTGCTGCTGCAATGACTGAATCTTCCTTCAGGGATCACTAAAGTTAATCGTACCTCATCTTATCTCATTTTATCTCACGCACACACACAGGATCCCCAGTGCCCACTACAAGCCTGCAGATAACAAGCTAGTGCTCTCTGGCTGCTTGTTAGCATTAAAAAGATGTCAGGTCTGTATGTTTTGCATTCTCCTGTCAGACAATGATACAGATGCAAAATAAATGTTGACCGTACACTTGATGGGTTCCTTGATGGAAGTGTTTATTTAGTACTATCTGAGTGCTTTACCACGTCTGTCTCTGCATCACAGTAACAGACAGGACAAATCACTCCCGTCTTCCAGTACATCCAGATTTGTGGTTCCAGCATCATTTAAAATTGTATAGTTGACTTCAGGCATCACAGCACTGGGTAAGGGTCAGGGAAAGATTGTGGCTGGTTTGACAGAGAGAAATCTAATAGTTACTTCACACACAATGTCTGTATTAAGCTTTAAACCAAAATACCAACATGAATTTCTTTAACACTAACAAAAGTCCTTTTCTTGTCTAAAAACCAACCCCATGGACCTCATGTGAGGTTCATTAACAAACGTAGAGCGTCATTCATTCAAAACAATCTGCTGCATCACAGCATAAATATTCTATGATTACATTTGCTGCAGAAACATAAATGCAGCCGTAGTTTTGTTGCATAGGAAGGTGATTTATAGGAGAGAGCGTTGAGCCTGTCTCCATCAGTAAGTCGTCACCACAGCATCTAAAGCTACTGAAGCTAAGTCACTAAAATATCAACTAGTCCAGACACACAAGCTAAAGTTAAAGTATGATTAAATCATCTCTAATCTACGTCTGAAAACATATGAACAGTTTTACTGCTTAAAAATCCCCAAAACATTCAAGTGTTTCATTCTAAAATACTATAATGTCCATTAAAGTGTCCATTTACACAAACCCCAAAATTAATGAACTTAAAGTAAAAGTTTAGACTGCATTATTAATTTATGTTGGATAATGATACACAAATACACAGTAGATTGCAAAGAAATGTAAGTACACTGTAAGCACCACAGGTGGTCCCCCTGCATTAGAGCGTGACAACTGCCTCGTCTTAACCACTTTAGTGCTACACACAACTAAAAACATCCAACTGAAAAACAACAGGAGTAAATGTTTTGCAAATAATTTCATCACTTGCAGACACGATGTTTCATAAGAAATATGTAATCCAGCCAGTTTTATTCTTGTGTTATTGCAAATTGTATTTTCCCACTGCACTTTAACAACATGTGTAGAAGAGAAGGTTAAATTGATTTGTGTTCATGTGCACAGGGACACACAGCATCACCATCACTGTAATGTAATATGTGTTTTAAATATACAGCACGCAGCTGTTCTGGGACATGCAGGAGAGAATTAGCTCTCAGTGTGAGTGACTCATCCTGAGCACATCTGTTTGTAGGTGGGAGAGCGACCTGTGTGTGTGTGTGTGTGTGTCTCTAATTACATTTGCTGCTGTGTATGTGGGATTGTGAATGCATGACTGCATGTGTGTGTGCAGGTGGGGGGGGGGGTCATGCTGTGCTTATTGTAACCTTTGTTTACCATAAACACAAGAGACAGATGCTGTGGGCGCTCACTCTGTTGTGGGTTGTTCTGTATAACTTCACTGAGCAGAGGCACAATAGGACACAGAGGACGCCCCCTATAATTACAAACCTCAACTGCTCTATGTGCACGTGTTGTCTTCTACTTATGTTCTTGTGGTAACCAGCTTATGCTCCTTATCTTTGTTTGACTTTGTAATAGAGGCAACTTTGGTTGCTGTTGGCTTCGGCAATGTGTAGGTTTCTCCATACTACTGAAAACGTGGCAAAATGTGACGCTGGATGAAGTGGTTAGTGTTAAAATGTTGTCAGCACTGTTGGATTTATTGAAATTATTAGGGTTATACCTCAGTGTCACTATCAGCTGGAGATGTACAATCTCACAAAGATCACCAGCATTTTTCAAATAGAGACTTTGGTGTTTTCACATAATGGCGCCTCATCTTAATTAAGATATGGTTAGAATTAGGTTACCAGAAGAATACACAGGGACAGCAAACTTAGATCCAAACAAATTTGGATATAATATAATGATTATACTTAGGAACATGCAAACATCATGGATGAGAACTGGATCAGGAAGTAGTAGCATTTACCTTCTGGCAATCAAAGCCACATTCAAATTTAACCACTCGCCTACCACCAAACGGCAGACAGAGGTACTGGCCACCTGAAAGTGAAACACCTAGCGGCATAAGCACCATATTTTCTGGTGGAGAGCGAAACTAGCATGATTCTAGTGTAGAAACTATTGGAAATAGTGTATAATTCATAAAATACCAACACTTTATGGACCAGTTTGCTGTCAGATGCAGTAAAGTAGTGAGTAGATGGTGGAAGTGTACATGTGCGTGCGTTAATCTGCTTTATTTTTAGTCAACAAGCCAGCTAGCGTGCTACAAAGCTAGCTAGCTAGCTTGTGGTAACTCTCAGAGGAATTTTGCTTAGCCACTTTCTCATGTGTCTAGGCCATTAAAACCCCCGGTTATTCTTGCTGACAGGAAGCGGCGTAGGACACAAAGTCCTCTGTGTGCTGTTTTGTGCATCTTAGCTTGTGCGTCTGTATGAGTTAGTGCTTTTACAAGTCCCAGTCGCTTGTCGTTTGTTGCCATCGTGGCGCTCTGCTGTGAATCTAATCACAGAGCTGCTCAGGTAATTATCATGCAAGTAACCAGGCACAAGGACCAGCACCCCCCCCACACACACACACACATACACACACACACACACACAGGTACACAACATTTTACATTCATCTCTCTTTGATGACTGCCTTCAAACGTCTTTCTTCTTTTATCTCTTTCTCATTTTCCCTTCTCCCTCCCCAGCTGCTGAGGCGACTGTGTCACGTCTGAAATGTGTCGAGGACGTGTGTGTATGTGTGTAAGGGTAAGGTATGAGTGTGTAACCCAGGTGGAACCCCGTTTGTGTTCGGGCTGTACCGTGAGTCAACACGAGATAAGGCGAATACGTCTTCCAGGGAGTCATCGCTTCGACAGGAAAATAAACAAGGACTGACTCGCTCTGTGAGTCCCTCTCAGTCAGACAGCCCACACACAGATGCAGGTGCAGAGATACACACATTCATGTATTAACACTGACTCACACCAAGAAAAAACAAACAAAGACTGACTTTTCCACTCCTTACTCATCCACCTCACACACACAAGCACACTCCTACAATTAAGGATGCTCCCTAACTCTGAAGGCCAAAAGGCAGCCTGCATTTAGTCTTACTTTGTTTGCTCAAGGTCGTAGCACAGGCTATAAAAGTCAAAACGAAAGATGAGCCCAAGTCAAATTTCAATATGTCAAATGAGATCAATTAAAATATGAATGAGTGTTCCCACTAGGGGCACAGTATCACGAAACAGCGTGAAAAAGCTGACCACATCTGTTTGTCTGTGTCTGTTAACTCTTGACCTTCCGTTTGTTAGGTTGGTCTCTCTCTCCTCGCAGCAGACCACTGTGCATCTACTGTGCCACCACCCGCATCACAACTAATGAAGCAATCAGAATTCTTGGCGGAAACTCTGTAATAAAGTAAAACGACTGAGTGTGAGCTGAATGTACAAGTACAGGACCCCCACTACAAATCCTTAATTGAGTAATACAAATAATATTTCTTGGTGTGTGGGGAAATACCCAGATTAATTTATTATGTCTTTGTTATTCTCTCTTAATGGGGCAGCAGGAAACCTGAGGTAAGAAACAGACACAGACAGAGTAAGATTAGACACGTTGAGTCGACCTACCAAGAATCTATCGTCTGTAAATTCTGCAGGAACCTGTGTATGTCTTAAATCTCCTCTTTCAACGCGCTTCTAACAAGTTCCTTTTACACTACCATGCTTAATCTCTCATTTAATCTCACAGTCTGTCTGTTGTGTTTTCTTTTTGGATTTATTTTTCTTCCTTTAATGTTTCTCTTTATCCTGCTGATTCTTCTTCTTTTCTCCTGCGATACAGAACTTTGTTTACACTGATTATACGTGGTGATTATTAAGGTTTATTCTTTTGAATATAAAACAACAGTGGATAAAATATCCTTCTATTTTTAATCTGTAGAACACATACAAATACACACAATCTTGGTTACATATCATAACCCGTGCTTCTATGAACATAGGTTATAGTAACATTGACGTAAGATGTATTTCTGTATTTTCTGTAGAAATGTATTGGGCAGTGTAGTCAACTCGACTGATTAAACTAGAATTATACTGGCTGTGTGACATGTGCATGAGGGACCTATTAACAACGCTCTCGGTGAAAACGCGGCATAAGGTGCTAGCAACTGTGTGACGCTGTGCTAAAGTCATCATAAAGGCAGTGCTACCCTGCGGATGTTTAAGTTCTATAATGTTTCCCATGTTCATTATCTTAGTTTAGATTGTTAGCATAACACACAATCTTTAATAAAGCATACTACAACATTAAAATCACCCACATGCATGTGAAAAGATTTGGAAGTTATATAACATAAATCTCTAAATGACAGGACTAGAACAAGTTTGTCGTAGCTGTTTGTAAAATTTGTTTTCTCTCTCTCTCTCTCTTGCATTACATGAATGCATCTAGTCTTAAGTGTTCACCCTATTCCCTCTGCTCTTTGCAGAGGCCTGTTTTAATGAGCCATTCATGGCCTGGTTATCATCGGGCGCGGGCATGTATGATCCCTCCAAAAGCTCCAGGGATGAGCAGGCTGGGGCGTGTCCCACCCCCCTAAAGCAAATTACAGACGATCATTCAGGCAGTTTTCATAAGGTGATTGATCTGTTTTGATCTGAAGCATCACACCCCATCAGAGCTCCAGTAAGCAAACATCTTTCTGTAACTAATAAGAGAGGAGAAAATATAATATTGTGCTGCAACCACATCTGAAGTCAGAAATAACAGAGCAAAGAAAACGATTTCTCCTCCGACTCTCTCTGCGGATGTTTCCAGACGGTCAAAATGTGAGCACTTTTCCATGTCACAAAGAAACTGTATGCTGGGAAAACCCCTTATCAGAAGACCTTTAACAAAATATGATTGTGAAAGATGATTTTATGGATCATAAACACACAGAGGTTTGAAAGATTACGAACCTTTTAAAATGATCACTATATCTGTGTAAATATATGTAACATCATTTCTGTGTGTGTGGTGTGCGTGAGCCCATGCCCTGTAACGGTTGGTCAGTTTGTTTCCTTGTTTTGGGTCCATCCACTACACTTTTATAGGATTAAAAGTAGGACTTTGACCTTTCCACGTTATTATAGAACCTTTGTGTTTAGTGCCACTTAATGCTGCATGATCCACTTTCTGTTGACCTTCAGTTCAAAGACCTTAACATTTCAGTGTAGAATTTGCTCGTACAACTCAGAATCATGTTTCATATTCTATAATGTAGAGTAAAAAAACTCATGTCCCTGCAAGGAAGCAAGTCAACATCCCAGAGATGAAGCTGTAGTAGTTTGTTTTCACTGGATTATCTCAAAAGGTTATTAGAAGAGTTATTAAGAGTATATTTAATAACCCAAATGGTCCATTTATACACATATACATGCATCCTGTAGACCTGCTTTTTTGCTAGAAACTAATACAAGGGGCCAGATTTGGGCATGGCAGATCACATTTCCAGTTCTAAAAATGTTCTAAGTCCTAAAAATGGGAGCATCTCCTGTTGTGACGCTCACTTCGTTATCTTGACAATCTCATATGCAGAGTGTGACATCTGTTCGGAGCTGTAGTCGTGGCTGTTTGTCATTATACATACTGTTAAAATCGTGAAGATGTCAGTGGAAGCTATTAAACCTCCTCAAACAATTTTCAGCTCACTGTATTTTGTGGTATTCTCCCATTTGTTGTCTGATGTGGTGAACAACACAAGCTAGTGAGCTGCATGTTTCTATGACGTTTATATATAAATCAGTAGCTTGCTAACATTTTCTGAACCATCCTTCAGTATATTTTTTTAACATTACAGGGAAGAACTCATTTCTGTCCCGCACTGTCAGTTCAATGATCTGTAACTGTCTTGTAAATTGTCAGAACTAATTAACCTAAACTAAGTCTATTTCTGCACGAAGCCTTTGTACTTGGTGATTAAAGTGATTCTTCTGCTGATCAAAGATGAGAACGATCAGGGAGGAAGAGGCCAAAGCATTACAGTCTCTCCTTTCATCCTCTCCTAAACTTCCACTATTCACATTTCCTGTGACATCTGTAGACGGCGAATAGTCTAAAAGATAAAAAGCTTGTCTGTCTTCAACCATGACTCAAATCAGCACTGTTAAGACAGTTTGATAACATAATGTGTGAATAAAGCTTTGCCTGAACAGCTGACCTGGAGTAATTATGACTAAACAATTTGCAATCAGTTTATCCTCAAAATTATCACTTCCAAACGCTGTAATCACCATTAGGCATATTGTAGCTATTAGAAAGAAGGTTAAGAATAATAAAAAATAAGAATAGAGTCTGACAACTATACACATTTTCACACCTGTGAAAATTTTGAGAATCAACCCAACAACCTGTTTTTGGACTGTGGGGAGAAACCAGAATACTTGCAGCGTGCAATCCACAGCCAGAGGCCACTGTGCTGCATACTGAAATGGCAAATACGCTGATCAGCCACAACATTAATACCACCCACCTAATATCATGTAAGGTCCCTGCTGACTCCAAAACCACTCTAACCCATCCAGGCCTGGACTCTGAATACCTCTGAAGGTGTCCTCTGATATGTGGCACCAAGATGTCAGCAATAAATCCTTTAAAGACCTGTAACCTGCCATTAAGGGGGGGGGCGGATCAGACTCCCAGAATACATTGTGGTGCCATCTCTTCCCCAGTCAACAACACACACACCCGGCTGTCCACGTGAAGTGAAAGGAAACAGGATTCATCAGACCAGGCTACCTCCTACCACAGCTTCATGGCTGGTTCTTTGCTCACATGCCCAATTTCTCTGGATTTTGTGCTACAGTAGAGTTTCTGCAGGATCAGACCAGACGGGCTGTTAGTTGCCAAGACGGAAATGTGATGGATCAGCTGTCCAAATTTAACAAGATAATCTTTTTATCTCCATTCATTACCCTACGTCTCCTCTGCAGCATTTCTCTCACCAAAAACCTTTCCAAAATGGTGCAGTTTCTTCTAGTGTTAGTGGGTAAAATAGAGCTTTTGTTAAATATTTCCAAAGCCTGCTCACCTGTGGTGGGGTGCTGGGTGGCAATAAGGTCAAGAGGACTAATTCTGTCACCTGCAACTTGCTCTGTGGTCTCTCTGTAAATATCAAGATGAGAGTAATTGGAGCCTTTGTTACTGACTTGTAGCGTTTTACGAATAACAGCCTGGTGGCATCAGCAACTTAATGCAATCCCCCATTAAGCATTTATTTTATCGTCTTTTATTCGCAAAACAATGCATGTGTACCTAAAAATGTTTTAACTAATCATCTTGTAAATAACGTCCCTTCAGTTCTGCAGAAAGAGCGGCAAGCACTCTAAGACGATTTACCACAAAGTGTCCTGGATGATGTCAAAAGTCTCTTCAGCGCTTAGAACTCTGCACTAACTATGCATGAGCCTCCAACCTCTAATTGAAGCTGTGTGCCACCACCTAACTGGACTGAATAAATAACTTAGTCTTATTTTTTCAGTGCAACCACAAGTGGTACTCTCTCAAAACTCAAAGTGCAAACAGAGACTGACGGCTAAGAGAAAGTACAGGTCCCAGCCTGTGATATGGTCATGTTCTTTTTTAAGAATATAAGCATGTCTACGTTGTTTGGCAGTAGTTGAGACTTTTGGGGAGCAACTATAGAGAGATTAACTTCTTCACTAGTAAAGTGATAACTATTAGAGAAAAAATTGATCAGATCCTCCCTGCAATTGGCATGGACAGACACACTTGTCC
>JAUYWH010000014.1:1931065-2023965 GCA_034779795.1 Ctenopoma multispine
TTTTTCTATTTACATTTTTTTAATGTCGGTATTTTACAGCACTTTACTGTTAATTTCACAGCCATTTTTTACAGTGTAGTGATGGGAGTGGTGGCAGTACTCACTTTCCATGAGTAAAAGTAAAATTACATATTAAACATGTATTATTAGAGGAATGTGATATAAAAAATAAAGTTGTTAGATACCGTAGTACTTGTATTAAATGTAAAAGTACTAAAGTTCCTCGCGTACATATCGATTAGTGCCGAGTCCCCTGATCAAGTCAGAGCTCTGATCAGCTTGTTGATCAACATGGCAACAGGCAGACCAACCGTAGGTCAGTTAGCTAGCTGGCTAACTAGCATCAGTGGAGAAACGTACGGATATATATATGGAAACTGGTTACTGAGGTGGACAACAACAGGAAACTAGCAGAGATAACAGTGATACAAGGACACGTTTTTATAAAGCTGAAGAAACAAATCGTGTGAATTAAAGTGACGGCCGTATAAGCAGCTAGCTAAGGGTAGCTAAAGTTAGCCGCGCTTGCTTAACGGTAGCTAAATTTAGCAGCAGCAGCTAAAGCGGAGCACGGAGCTGATGGATTTTGAGGACTCGGTTTGTTAAAAGACACATCGAGCGGACTCGCTAAGGTAAAATTGAGCAGTAGATTTTACTAATTTTACGGTTATAAGAAATGGTGTTGTATGGATTTTAAGATTTAAAATAGTCAACTAATTAACATTATTGCCATGCACCTGTAGTTCAGGTGTAATGTTGTCTTTAGCTTAGCGTGATGTGCACTGGTCGTATCAGCTGCTCTGCAATAACTGTGTGACTACTTATATTTAATCTTCAGTAATATAGGTCAGTGCTGCTGTTAGAGTTTATTAAGTTGTGGATGTGTTGGTTGACTTTCACCCAGAGATGTCTGGGTGTCTACAGGGCGGTGTCCATGTTGATGTCTCTGGTTCCCACTGTCTGTGTCACATTTATATTTATTATTAGGATGAGCCAGCTCTACTAGAAGTTCATTTTAAACTCACTCTCAGAGGTGGGTCGGGTCCTTGTGAGCCTAAACATCCTGCTGTGTAAGTTGATTATTGTGGTGGTTAAAGTTTAATTTAAATCCAGAGTAAAACCCACTTTAATAAATGTGATTTTTTTTTCAAATCTTTCAACTTTTAAGTATATTTGTTTCAAGTATATAAGCTAGAATTAGCCAAAACTACAATACAGTCTTTACAAAGCTGCAACTACTATTTTATAGATTCAATAATGTATTATTTTTAATTACTAGATTATTCAGACTTATAAAAAACTGTTTTAAGCAACCTGTTTAATGTTTTATTTTTAAAAAACTGGATGCATCTCCTTAATGTCCTTGTGATAGATATTGAAACTGTATTATTGAACAAAAATATTTAAAGAATTTACACAAAATTAACATTTGTATAAATTGCACAGTAGCCCTTCACGTTGTTAATCATTTCTGGAAATGGACACATCCATATTACCCAGGGTTTTATTTATTTATTCTGGCATAATTCTTGACTATGGACGTCTTTTATTTTACAATCTAATCACCTTCTGCAAGTTACTCTTGTGCTTAGTGACAAGTAAATGTTTTTGTTATAGTAAGCATAGAGCCAAAGCGTGAATCATATTTATTTCTCTATGTGGAGATCATAGTTTGTTTTGACCACTTTACAACTAAAGCCAGTTTGATTTTTGCTGGACATAATGACTGTTGCATTACTCCTAAAATGATGTTTTAGTTTTTGATTCATAACTCGTTATCGACAAAGTTATTGTCAGGGCTGCATGATTAATTGTTTGATGGGCATCCTGGGGCCATTGTCATAGAAGGTGGTGTAATTTTGTGTAATTGCAGCTCCCTGCCCATTCTGCATATTTTCCTCTCTGTCTGATCAGCTTTAAGTCTGATTATCTATTTATGTGTTTTTTGGTAATTCGATATTCACCAGTAACTGTGAATGAGGTTTTTCAAAATAAATCCTGTGAAGATGAGAAACAGAATGTCACTTACAGTCGGGTCCAAATCTGCTGCAGTGTGTAAGGAATCTATTTTTTTTAGATAAGGATATGGATTTTGGTTTCAGTCTGTTGGAAAGCATTGATGTGAGATTAGTTGTGTATCACGCAGGAGTGTAAATCCATCTTCACAGAAATCTTATCTTGTTATTGTCCAAACACTGAAAGCAAAACCTGCAAAAATTTGTTTCCCGTCATGTCATCATCAGTGAAAATAACAGCTCTGTTGCAACATCACAGCAGGAGAAAAGGAGGCTGAGTGAAGATGTCAGATGAGGAAAGGTGTTCAAGCATCCAGAGATTAGTACAGACCCAGACAGGGCTTCATCTTCTGATCCTTGTCGTCCACAGGAGTCTGCCAGACAATGACAGGGATTTGGGAAGTAGCTTTACCTGGTGCAGTGCAGATAATCATCACTTCCTCCACTGACAGGAAGTCAATCCCAACATCAGGAAGTTTTTTTCTTTTTAGCATGACTGCTGATGTTTGCAGGTGTTGTGACATCCTCAGGAAGTCTTGAGAAACACTAGGCCCACGGCTTCCTGTCAGCGTGTCTGCAGAGGGGAAAAAGAAACAATAAGTGGGAGAAAAGTTAAAAAAAGAAGGGAAGTGAATGTTTCACCTCTTGTTAATTGGTCGCAAGTTATGTGTGAAAACCGAGGGTCATTGTGCAGACAGCATCAGGTCAGCAGACAGGTCTCAAGCACCATTTAACATCTCAACCATTAGCTGCACAAGTACACCGTGTGTCAAGACAAGAAAACAATTAGTAGCTGTTTTCTGGTATTTGAAGGAACTCTTATCCATGTTGGATCTTTGAAAGAGGAGTTGACTTGTCTTATCACAAAGTACACACATCCTTAAGATAATAGATCTTTGTCATTTTACAGGAATTATATTTATTAAATCATTTTTATTTTCGTTATAAATGTCATTTGTCAGTCCAGTGAAGTTATTTGTCTAAAAACATCCTGAAATGAGCTTGATGAGTCGGGACAGGAAATTAAACCCCTTGGTTAAGCTTCTCATTTTTTGCAGTGCGCGTGCACACAGAGACACACATGCACACACACAGAGTTGCATGTTAATTCAACAAGACAGACTGACTGAGAAGTCCTCCTCTGAGGCGTGTGAGTGAGCAGGCCTGGTGACTAATGAATATGTCAGAGACGTCGCTCTGAAGACGGCGTGGGCCACAGACTGCTGACTGCAGCGATGCTCACATGTGGAAAAATACAAAAAAGAAATGAAAGGATTGTCACCTGTAACAGAAAAGGCACTGAGTAGAATCCTCCATCAGGTTACTCTTTGAGACGATACAGCAGGGGCAGAGTCAGGGTTTAAAAAGATACAGCCTGAACTTGTAATGTTATGTTTGGTGAAAACCCAGCAGGAGGCAAACGCTGAATAAAGTCTGTGGTTTATCTGCAGCCGGAGGGGGTCGAATCAGCTTTGTTTTTCTGCTGTAATGAAGAAGGATCTATAACAGAGCCTTTAAAGCATTCCCTCCAAATACTGTATGCATGAGATGAATATTTCATGTTTCACCAGGGGGGCAGGTTAAGACACAGGGGACTTTAGATAGCTGCAAATGGCTAAATGAGCTTTTTTCCTCCCCCATTTTCTTCCTGTGTGATTGTCTTAAACATATCCACCCCTCCACCCTCCTGCTGTTCGACACAACTTGTTAACCTCCGCTTAATAGAGCTGTCACTTAACCAGCACCTGCTTGTCAAATCATGCTGCTGTGCTGTACATAGTGTCACAGATAGAGTCAGGAGAGGTCAAAGGTTATCACGGTCATTCCTGCTAAAAGACAGTGCAGTTACGCTTCTCTACGTTCTAGATGCTGTTTTGCATTGAAAAAAAGATGAGAAACAGGTGGGGAAAACACAAAATGGAGTAAGCGATGCAGTTAGCTGGAATGTTCTGGGCATAGGTCATTTTATTTGAAGAACAGGATGTCTAGTCAGCTTTTTGCAAATACAGGTTGAGAAGAAGAGCAGGCAGTTTCACTGCCGCTGATACATTTGTTAATGTTATGAGGAATAAGAGCAAGATGAGGTTAGAGGTGATTTTAATGGAGGCAGTGCAGGTGTTTTTTTTGTCTCCAGCAAGCAGAGACATCTCGTCATTTTGGTCAGTCAGAGGTGGTTTTCTGCAAAGGAACAAAGGGTGTTCATTTGAAGAAAAGGTGTTTAATTTTAGATAAAACATATTGTATTGAAGACTGACTGAATGACTGGGAAAAATGCAGCAGCAGATCCAGAGTCCACTCCGCTGCTGGAGCTTCTCCTATAATCTTGAGTCGTGCCCACTGGAGCAGACTTGAATATAAAACACGCTGGAGAGGAAGAGGGAAGACACTCTGAGCATCAGAAAGAAATGCTTCTGTGTGCGGCTCCAACATGTGTCCTGACTGACTTTAAAAGGATTACAAAAATGCATTAAATCAGCAGCAAAAAGCTTGTGCTGTGTTGTACTAGGGCTGCACTATTCTGAGTGAAATATGAATCACAATTTATCTAACTCAGTATTGAGATCACGATCTAGTCTTCAGCAGTATATTTTTCTTCTGTTTGCTATAAATGTTGCACTGATTGCTACGAAGACGGGACTGTCTGCTAAATGTAAACTTAAACCTCTGGTCTCCTTTTAATTACAACATTTTCAAACACGCTTTTCTGTGTTTGCCTCTGAATGAATGAGTCACTGCTGAAGCTGATCTGAGAGTTTCCACATCAGACCCTGGTAATGCAGTCGTGCCATTTGTTGATGCAGCTTAGTGGATCTCCTAATAAGAACAAATATATTATATTAGATACGTAGTAAAAAGAATAAATAGGTAATAAGGACGTCTTGTAAATATAAAACTGTGTGTAAAATATGGACACATTTATGTCAAAGTGTTGAATTAGCTTGACAGAAAATCTATCTAATTTGGTAATGGAGTAACTGCTTCTGAACTGTTCTGTTACATGTACCAGTACACATAATGGTTTCTCTCTGCACCACGGGGAATTCCCCCTTGTATGCTCCTGTCAATATGGTGATTTAAAGCTCTGGAAGTATCTGGTAGCTTGAAAGGTAAGCTTTTTTTGTGAAATTAACCTTTCTTAAAATGTGGAATCTCCGTGACACTGATACAGTAGTTTGACATTTATTTATAGGAAATAAAAAGAAAGCTCCATTGAGCATGACAGGAATCATCTAAAAAATTCAACATATTTCAAAATAGGATAAAGCTGGCAAGCTTTGTTAAAAAATGTGTTAATGTATTATGAAGTTCAATATATTTTTGCAATGAAGGAAAAGATGGAGGGTGCAGCATAAAATACAGTTTATTTGTTTTTTAGTTTAGAAAACACAATATTGAATTAGCAACTTTCGTCACACCTTCTGCAAGAGAAATTTCCCTTTGAAATGGACCTGAAATGAACTGAAAGGACGGCAACACACATAAACACAAACAAGAGGGCTCATCTACAGAGTACTGAGCGAGTGGCTGGTGTGAAGAGGAGGCAGACTTGACCCAGATGTCCCAAAGTGCCATTTACTTGCTGATAGCGGTGACAGACGGCCCACATACTACGGCTAATTCTAAGCCATTAGTCTGCAACACGTCCACGCAGGACGACACACTCATTTGGCATCGAGCGCGGTTCTATTTACGGAGCAGTGGAACCAGTAATTTGGCTTCCGAGCAGTTCTTCATCCTCGTAGCCACCATCTGCTCAGTCATCTTTTACTACAAAAAATATCCACCTCAATGGTCATCTCTGTGTTTGCATCCAGTTCTGTCTGCTTATGAATCTTAAAAGGTTTTCAGTGAATTTCAGCATTTACAGTGAAGTGAACTAAGGGAAATACTTAAATAAGTATGAATTTCCAACCAACTCTTTTTTTTATTATAAAGACTAATAGAAAGATGAAAACAACACTGAAGTAAGTAAGCCAAAGTCCTGTCACTTTAGCCCAAAGTAGTGGCTGTTAGTTAGGGGTTTAGAATATTTGTTGACCGATACGGTTTTCTTTTAATGTCTGAGGCCGATCTTTAGAAAACAGTGAGACCGAAGTTGTTTTTCTTCTTTGTGCGTCAGATGATGATGAAATTAATAATCATAATTACTAGCACAAGACAAAACGAGAGCATCATTTCAATGACATTTTAGACAAGCACAAGTGTACTTCCACATTTGTGGCAGCAGTTTGTGTTTGGCCCTTTCCTGTTTCAACATTTGTCCAAGTTTGGCGTGGAGGAACTTGACTGGCCTGCCCCGAGCCTTGACCTCAGCTATCTAAAACCTTTTGGGATGAACTCTTTGAGCATCCCCATCCTTATGTACTTTTTGCATGAGTGTGATCCTGTGAGTATCCAGACTTTCTGATAAACGTATCTATGCTGCTAATGATCTGAGAGTCATAGTTATTTTAGTGTGTATCATTGTCTTGACTATTTTAGGTAGAAACAGTCATTAACTGAAGTCATGAAACACGATAGAAACAAAGAAAAAGCATTTTCAGGGGAAACTGTGTGTCACAGAAAAGCAGGCTTTCTCACTTTCCTTTTACCCAGGAGGTTATCTCAGTCGACTGGCTTAAAATAGTGCAGAGTCAGACTTGGCACCATGACGCTTCAGGGAAACCAGGCACTGCTTCAAAATGCAGAATTTACATTGCAGGCTGAAATCTGCCTATCTGTGGCACAGTTTGGATCTTTGAAATGTTGTCCAAAGACATGGAAATGTCTGACTCCATGTGGGTTTCCTTATTTAGGCAGCATAGTGTTGTTATTGGGGCAAAAGTTAGATTTGAATTAATAGATTGATAGAATTGAACATGAAAACTAATGAACACTAATATTTATTTTCATTATTAATTTCTTTGCAGATGTTTATTGAGTCATTGTTTGGTTAAAAACATTTCTCAAAGCCCAATGAGACCTCTTCAGGTGCTCTGTTTTGTCTGATCAACAGTCCAAAACCCACAGATTAAAGTTATAATAATATAATATAGTGGATGTGGAGATAAGTTGAAAGTAGAGAATCATTAGCATTAGTTCAAACGCTTTGCTTGGACATGGTTGACACCGTTAGTCTTTACTGGCTTGTCTTGTTGATTTGCTCTTGTTTTAGCATTAGTGTATTCAGCCTCTAAAAAGTTAACCGTTTAATTACACTGCCACTTTTTTTATTCAGTTTCATGTGTCAGAGCTTATTGATAACTTTTTGAGACCATTGTCTCTCAGTTAGCTTTTGGTGCCAAAGGACATGGGAATTTTCTGTACTGTTTAAACTATAGAAGGACAGCTTTTTGAAGAACATGCTCCAGGACATTAGGCTGTGTTCTCAGCATTTCTGGTTATATTTATAAAGCACATCAGTAATCAAGCTTTTTTTTGTCTGTTTATAATTATCTTTTTTGTTTAAAATGCCATATACTGGTTTAAAATCCAGTAAAAGCAAAGATTACCAGCCTTAGATTTGAGAATTTTATTGGTATCTGTGTAAGAACAACCACCATTTTAAAACTTTGAGATTTTTGATCCTGCGGTGAAAATCCGTCTGCAGGGACTCGGCCCAGTGTGCCGTTGTGCTGTCAGAAATCACCTCTAATTACCGGCAAGGTAAATCCCCCCCGTAGAAACAGCTTAAATCAATTAGCCCACACTCTGGACAGCTGGGCTCAATCCTCGCCGCCTTTCTCACGATCCTGCAGAACTGTGGGAAGCCGGTCTCATCGCCTGCTCTCCCCCCTGAGGCTTTTATTTCCCCCTCCTCCCTTATCCCTACCTTCTTTCTCTCATTCCTCCATTCTTACAGGCTCTGGCAGACGTCCACTGCCAATCCAAATGCTAAACAAACGCTTCAGCTACTGTTGAAGTCTTATTATGACATTATAAAATGATTGTTGAGTGGTTACATAGGTCAGGTAGAGATATATATTTTTATATGCAGGGGCTCCCTTCATTTCTTCTAACTTGGCAGCTTTTCCTCAGGATTTAGTGATTTTTCACACTTGGGCAAGTTAATTCCTCCAAAGTGAGAAATAGAGGGTAGACCATAATATAGGTTTGTTAATATATCAGGCAGATCTTATATAGGAGTGCACTGTATGCTGGAGAGCCGCTTTTGTTCCAGTTAGTTGTTCTGCTCAACTAACGTTATCCCATAAATCCCTCAGTAACTCAGGTACTCAATACCAGAGTATTCACTAAATTCTCCACCATCACCTTGCAGAAGTTATTATTAAGTCACTAAAAGAAGCTCAAATGTTGATCTGACTGAAACTGATCTAAAATGTGGTGGTGAACTGCAACGTAACCACAGTTTGTGTGCACAGTATGTTGTCTGTGTCACACTGTGCCTTTGCTAATCAGTTCTGCTTTTTTTGTTTTGTCAACATTATTACAGCAGTCAATTTTTAATGTTTGAATTGACTGAGAATCGTAGAAACCATGAATGTGTATTGATTGTTTTTTTTTTTCACCCACGTAGTATCTCTAGAGTTTGTAGCAGGATCTTTTTACACCTACAATTGTCTCTGAGTCAAAGTTCAGGTGTGTTTAAGGCGGACATCTGCCCCAGATTTGGTACCAGTTGCCCCCCACTGAGTAGTTAATACTCCTAAACATTAAGTTTCTGCTTATGAATTAGAGAGTACACTTTGCTGATCCCTGTGGGGGGCAGAGTTGTTGCAGCGGCAGAATAACAGGATTCGGCAGAGGAAAAAGAAACTAGAATAGCACCACACAAATAGAAAGTCTAATAAGCAGGAAAACAGAATACAAATGGTTTGAAGATTATGTAAACACATTCTGCTGAGAGTTTCAATATGTTAAGTAGGCTGCAAGATATGGACTACTAATATTTATGGAGTTACTTACACATATTCCCACTCGGCTTTACCTGCTCTGAGCAAATAAGCAGTGAAGGGAAAATAAAGCTTAAGGGCAGCTTGGCAGGAATGATGAGCTCTTGTGTTTTTGGTTATTAGTTGACCTTTTCTACCTCCAGGCCATACTAAATCCTAAATCTACTGCCCTTGTTGGCACAGATTTTAAAGCATATCTTGTTAACAATCAATTGCAAGAGGGAGAACTAAAGTGAAAGGCATGTATCAACCCCCAAACTGAGATAAAGTTCGTTTAACAGTATCCAGTTTCAGAGGAGAAAAACTTAAGAAGGGATGAAGGATCCGTTTCTCAGCACGCATCAGAACTCTTCACTGCATAAAGATCGTGGCTGTGCGATGGATTGTGTTTGTCAATCTGTGCAAAATGATGCTGCTTAAAAATAGGTTTTCTTTGGCATGATTAATGAAAACTTTATGAGTAAATTGAATTGTATCTGTCAGAGCTTCATCAGACCTCTCTCAGGTCCAAAAGTAATTCAGTTCCTAACAGAGGAATTGTTGAGTTTAACCTGAATTATGATTTTATGGCACTAAAATTAGCTTTAAAACACAACGGTAATCTATCAGGATTTTCCAGCCCTGGTTTTGAAAAAAGATTAAAAAAGCCTCAAAGGACAGCATCATGCCAACTTTTAGATTGTTCCCAGAGAAACATATTTTTAAGCATGAACAGACAATAAATTTAGCAGTTGACAGTGCAATGTTAGTGTTGGTTTGAATTGTAGTAGATGCCATAATTAGGATTTGTATGGTGACTAATTTACAATTTATATCCAGAAATGCTGCTGTAACTTCTCTTATACATTGTGCATAATATGTCCCTTGTCTACTGCTAAGGTTATTAACTCTACTGTCATCATTACAGTGTCCCACTGCACCTTCCTTTTGTTACCTACTGCCACTGTTGTACGTACTGTATGTGACAAGCGTTCCTAAAATGTAGTCTACTTTATTTATATTAATTAAGGTAGACAAGCTAATGTGAGTTTAGACTGAATATAAAAGAGATTTGACCATGTGAGCACTAGTTCTCTGAGCAGGACTTTTCTGATGTCTGAGTGTAGCCAAAGTGTTTGTTTGGAAACATGGTTGGAGTTGGAACTGCTCCTTCCAGGCAGGACTTCCTGTACTAGAGCTTCTGGTTCAATCACAAGACACACTTGGCACAGAGGATGCTTACAGACATCCTGGCTCGAAGCAAATTTTCATCCCTTGTTAAAAATAAAAAAGCAGACATGTTTTTGCTATTCTCGTATTAGACTACATGTGTTGCCAGTGTGTATTTTCAACCCCCGGGGCTGAAACGCTAAAGCTTCCTCTCCGTCCAGACAGCGTAGGAGGAGAGCGAGGTGAGCAGGGCATGTGGGCGTTGGGTTTACCAGTCTAGGGGTCCCGTCTGTGGGGAGATAAATTGTTAGCTATCTATCCAACAGAGCCCCTGGCATGTTCTATCTATGGCAACACAACAGACATTTCAGAAATCCAGGTTGATCCTTTCTCCTCGCCTCAGAAGGCTGCTGGTGTGGGGGT
Organism: Ctenopoma multispine; assembly: GCA_034779795.1. Lineage (NCBI taxonomy): Eukaryota > Metazoa > Chordata > Actinopteri > Anabantiformes > Anabantidae > Ctenopoma > Ctenopoma multispine. Next base: position 1,941,546 of record JAUYWH010000014.1, read on the forward strand.
AGGAGGAGGAGACCTGTGTCCCAGCTTTCTGAAGCGCCATAAATATCAAATATGTGGGCAGCTTGGAGGGAATCATCCAGCCTCCAAATCGGAAAATAATATCTAGTTTCTTTCTTTTCTCCCTGTCCTTTCCATCCTCAACAACAGTATCCAGTTTTTGTACGTCACGTTTCAGACATTCCCCAGATTTCTGTCCCATATTATGACCGCATTTTCTAGCATCCTTTAGCGACCACTTTTTTTGCTTTTCACCTTTGCCGCTGCACAGCTGGTTAAAAAGCAGGTTGTCAAGAGATGGTGTAAACCGAGTTGCCATTTCTGCACTTGAGCTCCAAATGGTGTTGTTTGTTTTATGGAGACAAAATACAGGGGCCCTTGAGACTGGAGTGAGCTCTCAGTGTCTGTGCTCTGAATCTCCCCTCCACCCTGTCCATCCTCAGCAGCTGTGCACACAGAGAATAAGATTCAGCCAGCCAAATCTATTCTGCTCTAATTAATTGAGGGAATCAGGCAGAGTACCTGAGTGTTTGCAGGGACGGACTGCAAACAGCTGCTGGCTCTCCTCGACCCATCCACAATAACAATCATCACACAGCCATTAAAGCTGACAGTTCCTGCATGGTTTTCTAAAGCTGTAGCAACCCCCTTTAAGTCTTAGTGGACACGGGACGAAACATTTCCCTCCTGCACATTTGCAGCACAAAATAGAGTGAGTGAACACAAGGTCATCTAAAAGGGTACAAAGACTGTAACTATATTTAGCTTCTGATATTCTGGTATCTTATGAGTAGCATATGAGTTCTTTCATGTGTGGTACCAATGGTGCCTTGGCAGACAATAATTCAAAAGCCATCTTTATTGAACTGTGTTAAAATAACTCAGTTCTCTTACATGGTTTCTACATGAAGAACATTTTTCTATCCATTGTGTCAGACCAGTATTTTTCATGCTAACAGTGCACTATCATGCCTGTAATTGACATGCCGACATTAACCTACACAGTGATGTAATTGGCTCTGTGTATGATACTGTTTTTGCTCCTGAACAAGCTCCTCTGTAGTGAGAAAAGAAAACTCTGACAGAAAATGTGACACATTGACTGAAGGATGGAGAGACAGAATAGGGTCGGTGCAGATAGAGGCAGCGTCGTTCAGATCACATCAGCAGCTCAAATGATAAAGAGGCAAACAGCTACCAGGTGATTTATAGAGAAATAAAGAAAAGGACAGTTGTATTCAGGTACATATGTTGAAAGGATTTCCCCAGAAAGAACCTTTTCTGGCCTTGATCATAATGAGTAGATAAACAGACTTTTTAGTCCTGTTGAAGGCAGAAAGTTCATAACGTGCCGTGTCACTGGAAGCCTGCTCGTTTAACTCTCATCACTAGCAGGTGGGTTTTTATGTGTCTGTGTAGAATCTTACCACAGTCTGTGCTTCACGATCATGAATTTATTTGGCCGACGTCTGGGCTGAAATGTGAGGACAGTTTGCATGCTTGTGGTCCCAAATGGCAGTAAGCAAATTGTGTGAAAACTGGATGCTTCACTTCCCAGAAATTAGGAGCGATTACAGAACAGATGTACATTCTCAAACTCTCATGTTTTTTTTCCCAAGTGTTTACTGAGATGGTGACTGGTTTCGGACGTTGTTGGTTTCTTTAGACGGTGTGCTTTGGCTGCATTTGACATCAAGACAGAACTGAAAACTAGCCAGGGAAAACTGGGATTGTCTGTATTTCCTCAAATACTAAATTATGTTGCATTGCGTATATGGAGCAACACACAGTACACAAAAACGCATTATGTTCATTGGCACAACACAAATATTAATTATTCCTATTTTCCAGCTGGTTAACAGCAAACACAGCTGATTATGTCAAAGTCAACATGGCCTGGATAATGACAGGCAAAACTGAAAAGCAGATGTTCAGATTTGGTCCAGTGATGATGTAAAAATCACAGTTTAGGATGGAGAGCTCTGGATGGGTGTGCACATCATCAACATGTTTTTATTTCATCTCCTTTGTTCTGTGTCTCTGAGTCTTTGATAAACAGACAAATAACACCAGTCGTAAAGACAAGCAGATGGAGTTAGATGTAAACACCCAGACTGCAGTTATTTGGCAGATTTCCTTCCTTCTCATTCAGAATTTTCACTCACGATCCTCCTTTAATTTCCTTTCTATTTCTCTTTGTATTTTTGAAATCACCCAACAGACAGGTTGAATGAAAAGGTGATAAATTCTGAATAATAATCCAATAAATTTGCTACGCTCTGCCTTGAAACCAGACGTGGTTGATGTTTGTAGAACTGCACTGCATCATTTTATTCAGAGCAAAACCAGAGTCAGTGAGCAGGTGAGATGAATTGAGAGCAGATTTCATGACTCAGACGACTGTTTATTGACTATCAGACTGAACTGCAATGCTCTCACTTTTTTTGGCGAGGCAGTTTCAGATCTGACCCACTGACATTGTTCTCAGTGGGACAGGGAAGCTGTAATCACAATTGATAGGGTTAGTCAACTTAAAGGAGTAGTTCAACGTTTTTGAAGACCCAGTTGTGAATACTGATCTGTGAGCAGCAATGAATGCAAACTGCAGCCAAACTACTGTAAGGTGACCTATCACCATTCTAGCACTTTCTTAGCTTTTGCAGCTAAAGCGTTGCTGGTTTGCAGCACTGACATCTAGCTGAGCAGCTGAATAGAATAAGTATACTTGAGTCTTTGGTTCTGATGAACATCAGTATTAATAAACCCTCAAGATGTGCAGGTATCTATTCTTTTAAGGTCTTGTGCATTTCCAGTCTGGTGTAGGACGTTGTCTAGGTGGCACTGGAATTGGTATGTTGTTTGATTGTCCATTGTACACCACATTGTACATTAAATATAAATTGTATAAAGAAAAATATCCACAAATTGATAAAAATGTAGTGTACTTTTAATCTCTACGAGCACAGAAATCACGGTCTTTTTTCCCCTCTTCCTGCATGTTTCCACTTTTCTTTTATCACTTTTCCTCCCTTTCTTCTCTCCTCTGTGTCTCCATCTCTCTCTCTCACTCTCTTTCTCCCTCACTATGTCTTCCAGCCAAGTCTGCCAGCTCTCATGCAGATCTGAGCTCGGACAGATGGTCGCGAGCAAAAAGTGTTTACTTGCACACGGCTCCTAACAAAATGAGCAGATGCCTGCAGAGCTGCCGCTCCCCTCCAATCACCACGATACTGAAACAGGCCCGACAGGAGGAGGAGGAGCAGATGATAGGAAGATGAGGTGAGAGAGGTTTTGCTCGAATAGAGGAAGGATTTTTAGTTTTACCTTCAAACACACACACACACACACACACACACACACACACACACACACACACACACACACACACACACACACACACACACTTCATTACTCTCACAGTCAGTACAAAACTCGACTTCATTTGGTTTCTGTCGCCTTTTCACCTGAGTCTGTTTGTCTTTTTTATTTTCCTTCCCTCCTTCTGTCTCTTTTTAGGCTGAGATGTTTTAAGCCTCAGGGGGTTTCTGGGTCTCACAGGCTCAGTAGTTTTTCATTCCTCTTCTGTGTTTTTTTTTTCTTCTCATTACCATTTTTTGCACGGGCAGATATGCCAACTCTAAATCCAGAGTTTATTTCCAGAGTGAAATAAAATCGTTTTTCTGTGGATAATTCAGCAATAAAACCTCAATTTTCTTCTCTACAAATAAACAAAAATCCAGAAGAACCACCCAGGAAGCATCGATTTGCAGATTTAAGGATGTGAAGACGTCTATGTTGAACTTGGCTAAATTAGGAGAATCACTTAAAATAATTGTCTGTTGTAGACGTAAAGTCCAAGTTTCTGACATGGTGGTAAAACTATGGTTATAACTACTCAGGTTACCCACTTCAGAGTTTGAGTAGGATCATAGTTGCTTGTAAAAAATGTAGTGTTTTTGGTGAACTCGCTGAGAATAAAACAAACGTCAGCCGTTTTGTGTAGCAAACTTATTTAGGTCCCTGTCTTCCTCTAGTCACTAATGATGTCCAGGTAACGTCCAGGCTTTCTGACTCTGATATAAGCATTCCCACACCCAGCTTACCTTGGTGATATCTAGATGTGTTCAGGGTTCCACTGCATGTCTGATGAATAGATTGGATTTTGAATTCCTGTGTGCACCAAATGTTTACAGGGATTTGTTTATTCCTATTTATATTGAATGTGTTGTGTCTCTCCATATGTATGATTCGATAAGGAGAAGTAAGTGAGTCAAATGTACTGTGATCATCTTAAATTGAAGTATATCTTCATTACTGAGATTGTCAGACCTTGTTTCCACAGTTTCGTGCTGCACTCCTCTGAGTTGTTCAGCTCTGCAGTGAAACCAGTGATAAAACGTTATACTGCAGTTACCTGTCATGATGGTGAAAGGAACAGACGTCATGAAAACGACCTGTAAATATAAAGTTGTCTCTGGTTGGAAACACCTGGCTGTCTCTGTTCCTGTCACTTTAGCTTTTTGCTTTTACACACACCCTCACAAACAACCATGTGCCCAGCTCCCAGCATCCTTTGCTGCAGTGATCCTCACTGGTTCCTCTCTGTAATCATGTTGATTGGCACCCACGGCAGCTTCTTTGATTAACGCTACAAATCCTCATTAGTGATGCAGAAGTTGCACGTTCATAAACAAAAACATTGAAATTCAGTCACAAGTGGAACATGACCAGCACCCCCCCCCACGCCCTCCACCCACAGCTACCCTCCCCACACACACAAATCCACCCTCCAATTACTCCAATCTGCGTGTTAGCGTGGGACTCAGCATAGAAGTGGCTTTAATGAATCTCTAAAAATAGATTTCATTTTTGGTTGGCATGGAGCGATTAATTTGCTCCTGAGAGCAGTGACAAGGAGCCTAGATCACAATGTCCTTGGGAAAATGTCCACATCAAGTTTATGAAAAATGCTTGTGCAGGAGAATCAAACTGTTTATAGATTATTGTGTGTCCTCTCCGCTCTGCTACACATACTTTACTGACTAGCTTTATCACCAACATGAAATCCATTTGGCAACTTTTCAGTCATTGACCGACATGGATGGATGAATTCTGACCACGTCTTTTAAACACCCTCCAGGTGCTTCACTGTGAAATGATCCACTTTTTCTCTGTAGCACATTCCTCTATATTATCTGGGACTGTATTCACATAAACCATAATAATAATGACATCAAATTAGCCTTTCAGAAGCAGAGTTAGCTGCTTTTCCTCTCTGTTGTTGCTTTTAGAGAAGCACCTACTGGCTATCCAATTCCCTCTGCTCCCCTAATTTGCGGAGCAGACTTTGTGCAGAATATTCATTAGCAGCCATAAATATCTTCTTTCTGAATATTCATGACTGCAGGGAGAACACGGGAGAAAAAAAGATGAGACAAAACAAGGTAATTGTCTATTTTCCTCTGGAACACAAGAGTTTCATTACTCCTCTGTATGTTTTACTCTGCTGTATAATATGCATATTTTGTACATTCAGGGTCAGCTTTGACACTATAGTCCTTTGGGAGATCCGCCACTCAGAGCAGTTGTCTGAAAATAGTCATAGTAGTAGTATTTTTTTATTTCCACTAAGTGCAGTATTATATCTTTCCCCTGGTTCCCAGTTGCTGCATCTGCTGAAGTCTTGTGAACTTAAACTAGCCGATCTAACCAGTCTCTGAACAACTCTGATCTGTCTTGGCTGTTGTTCAAGGTTAAGGCTCGAGGGACAGAAGTGAAACACAAGCCATTATCAGGAAATGCATATAAATGTTACAATGATGACCTACGGTTGTGTGGATTACAGATGAAAAATGACTGAAACGTATCTGTGAAGGACACTAGTGGGAAAGACAGAGGGACCGTCTGAGCTGTGAGAGGGGGTGTCGGGGTTTGTAGATGGTTTTGATCTGAAATGTTTTTACTTGGTAATATCTTTGCTTGAAGAATAAACTCACTTGATTTGGACTCGTTTCTGTTACCTTTAGGACCAACCTGATTTTATTTTAGTATTTTTACCTGAGGCAGGCAGTTGGTGAAGGTTTTACTCTTGGCTGTGTATACAGTTTACAGTTTCTCTAACTATTGAACATCTTTACACATGTATATTCTTTTTTGCATCTGCTACGCCATGTGTCGGGATGACTCGGTGTGCTTTTATGCTTACTGACTAAGCAGCGGCCTCTGGTATAATCTGTAAATGTACAGTAAGCACTAGAGTATTTAACAGGCTGAGAAAATCTCAGGATCATTTCTCTGCAAGCTGCTGTTGTCAATTAAGTGAGCAGAAAGTGCTGAGTGCAAGTCTGGAGAAGGGAGGTATCAAAACAACACCCAGTAATGAGAATCCTCACCACGGGACTGCTAAACAATCAAAGAGCTCCCCAGGTAGATATCAAAATGATGTCAACCAGGCACGGTTGCCATCAAGGGGCTGAGCCGTAGCTTACTAACTCACCTGTGTTTCCCATGATGAAATCGATCCAGTTCTCTGCATCAGGGCAGTCGGTCTGTTTCATCATCAACATCCTTCAGATTGCAGAGATCTGTGTCAGTGCAGAAAATAGTATGTACTTATAGGAGGCCATGAATTATAAGAGTTAACATCACAGTACAAACTTACACTGTCTGCTGCAGGAAGACACGGCTCACCACAGCAAACGTAACCCAGACGGCTCAGAGAAACCTGAACTTATCAGATAGTTAAAACATTGCCAGAACACAAATACACATCATGCTCGAGAGCAATTAAAGCAAAAAACGTGTGTGCTACAAATGATAATTGTATAAACCATGGTAGCAGCACGGGTCTGAGACTGACACCGCTGGTTGGCTGGTTCACATCGTGGTCTGAAAAGAAATGATTCAATAACTAATGATTCAATTTACATACCAAAATTTGTTACAGGCTTGTACTGCAAACAAAGGACATGAAACACAAAATAACAACAAACAGAAACATTTAAAATGATTTTTTAGATGTAAGTGATGGATAAAATGCCTCATTTATTTCTAACACCATAAAAGTAATTATGTAATTATAAACGATATGGGCAAAACACAAATACAAAACACTCATGAGTACTTCATTCATTATAAAAAAATTAACGCCCCAGGATGTCTTTTACTCCTTAGTGTTACTGGTTTCCACCAGGTTTACAGTGATTACATAAAAATCTCAACTAGTGCATCTTTAAAGAAAACAAAAGCCTAAACTAAGCAATTGTCCTTTCTCGTCTCGGGTCCATTTTCTTTGACCTTCACTTTTTTGACTCCATTGGTTCGTGTCTAAAATGTAAACTCTGCTTACTTTAAGAACAAATATAGAAAAATATAGTTTTTAGGGATTTTATGTGTCTTTCTTAAGTGAGTTGCTCTATCACTTTGTACATGTACAATCATATTCCACTCAAAGCTTGTGCCTCGTGACTAATTGCTCAGTAAATAATGTGAACCCAAACAGAGGCAGCTGGGAGTCTAGTGCGCTCATTAGGATGAGTGGCGTCGCTGAACGAGGCGAACAAACACGACCTGTGATTACTCAAATCAAGAAGCTGGTGCTCCAATCAGAACAGAACAAGACTTCATTTACATTCTGATGTTTTAAGAAGTCAGTTTTCAGAGTCTTATCCAGAAACGGACACTACAGAGAGATTTTTAAACAGTGATTATTAATTTAAGAAGAAGTTCCATCATTTTAATTTTTTAAAACAAAATGTTTTCTTTCTTTTTCTTTTTTCTTTTTTTTGCCGGGCCCAGCGATGGCAGATTCATGTTCTAATCAGTTCTTCCATGAGTCCCAGTGGACATTTGCGCCAGATGTAATGAAATTCCCTCCAGTGGTTCTTGACATATTGCATCGATTAAAACAGGATAGATTTGAGGTCATAGTGATGCTGGTTTTGACCAGCAAAATCTAATCCTCATCCTTGAGTCGAAGTGGTCAAAGTGTTCCTGAGGCGTTAAAACATGATATTTCTAATATTTCTCTCTAGTTTTCTTTCTAAACGAGAAAACTGAAAACTGGCCAGACAGAGACATATCGTAGCCATATTTTATTTTTAGCATCGTTGCTGTAATCAACTTTCAGATCTCCAATTCTCAGCTCTGCCTTCTCTCAACACTTCCCTCTTCAGCTCATCTAAATCCTCCTGTCCTCCAGACACTCCCCTCTTCTTCATCTTCCTCTTCCTCATCTTACATGCGAGTCCATCCCAGGAGTTTCAAAGTCCTCATCTGCTGAACTCTGCAGGGTGGCAGTATAATAAAACATATTTCCTGCAGATAGTCGGGCCATGTTGTTCTCCACAGCAAGGCCTGCTGAGTACCTACAGGGCACCCCCCCTGTGGGATGGCATCTCATGTTGTCATGTTATTATGGTTCAGACTTAATTTTACAAAGCTGTTAGTGGCCTTTGTTTCTATGCACAGTTACTCCCAAAATGAGCAGTTTATAAGCAAAGTATTTTTGTCCAGCTTTCTGTAGCCCAGAGCCAATTATGTGGATGTTGATACTGCAGGAATCCTGTGCTGTTGTTTAAAATGTAGTGTAGAGTAGTGGTGTGGTGTTTCCAGCTAATGTTAATGTAGTCTAGTCACTAACTCTGTCTGGTGGAAGAAGAAGTGGAATCCTTGAGACTGAACTATCAAGTAAACTCTCTGACTTTGGCAGCATGAGTGATCTGTTCACAGACATTTTATTTAATAATAATGTCAGAAGCACTGATGGATGTAGGTTTAAAGGCACATGAGCATCCCCAAGTGCTCAAGGTGAAGCTGAACCAGTTCCAGCAGCAGTGCCAGATCTATAATACAGACACTCAGCTTCACTAATGGACCAGTCAAAACTGCCAAGCAGACATGAACTGGCCCTCCGGCTTTATCTTTCCCACATGTCGGGTGTCATCTTTACCTCTGATCCCTCTGTGGATCCCCCACGGGCTGACAGGATCAGCAGGATCCAGCAGCAGGGTGCCTCACCTCCGGTGATGAGAAGCCAGGCTTCAGGGTCTGAATGTTTCAGTGTCAGAACATCTTTGTTGTGCGAGGATCCTCTTCTTTTTTTTTTTTCTTTTCCGTCAGACATAAAAATGATTTCCAACAATGATGATTTTCATTTTCATAAACCATGGGTGTTGAATGGAAGTCTGTGGTGTTTCTGCATGGACTTGATGTATGGCGTCCTCCTTGGGTAATAGATACAATTAAGTTTCAACTTTTCTAGGAAGGGGGTTCTTAAATTTGAATTTGGGTTCTTCAGAAGTTGCTGTTAAATTAAATGCAGTGGAATTATTTATGAAGTTAAATTACGTAAATCATTACTCCGATTATATGTCAGATAGATCATTCACCCACTAAACCTTAATGATAACAACGTGCACAGAACATCCCATATCAGCTGCTGCCATTTATCTAGGTTTGTGCAGATTTTGGAGAGAAACAGTCTTAGACTCTTGGTTTATGATTGAGGCCTGTTTTGTAGCTTAACTATTGCTAAGGAATAATGAAAAAAGAGGTTTGTGTGTGTTATCAGATGTTTGTGTATGGGCAGAGTAGAAGAGGTGAACAGTTCTGTTGTAGGTGAAGCAGAGAGAGACAGTCTTCGCTGGATAACTAAAGGTGAAACGTCCACTAAACCGCATTTCTGTGGGTCTCTTATGTCATCATGCTGTCAACAGAGATGAATTATCACCTTTGCTAACCAATAAACAGCTGACGCTTTCACTGTTGTGTTGTAAACAATTTGATTTGCCTGAGCTCTGATAAACCCTGTGTTCTGCCCCTGCAGTGGGTGTCTCACACCCCCACTACTCCTGAACACAATGTCCCTGATAGCAGTTTGCTCCAGACGCTCAGGTAGGAGACACATGATCATTAATTCATGACACAGCAGACCTGCATATTTGGTGGCGTCTGGCATGCATGAGCTTTTGTGGTCATTGTCTGGAAAACAATTCATGCAGAAAGGGGAAGGTGAAGTGATGAGGCTCACCGCAGAGCCAAACAACCAGCCATTCACTGCAGTGTCAAAACAAGGTCATGTGGATGTGGCTCATGATGCATCGTTCCCACGCAAACAGGGGAGCCTGCAGCAGCGTGCAGAGCGCCTGGTCGCCTGGGGATGAATGATTTACTTGCTGAGAGAGACGCATGCACGCAGCGAGTGGAACTGGATGTGCAGCTGCAGCTGCAGAGGATGGAGGGAGGAGGTGGGTAAAGACGGACAGAGACAGGAAGGAGACACAGAAGGAGCTTTACACTTCTGTTTCCATTCTCACGTGGAGCTAACAAGCCAGACAGCTGACATGTAGCTTTGTGTCTGTGTGTGCTCTCTTGTGTGACCAGGACAGATTTGAATTTTACACCACTGAAGTGAGGGCATTTTCAAGTCCTGCACCCCTTTAAAGGGCTGTTAAGGTCAGAATTAGGTTTGGGTCATGGAAAGAGTTAGGGTCACGCATATAGTTGTGATGGTTAGAGTAAGGGGCTTTTGTTGCATTATATTGATGAATGTCCTCAATTTGATGGCCATACAAGAGTGTGGCCGAGAGATCTGGAAGCAGCAGAGAGAACACGTGCAAACGGCATCGTATCAGCTATTTGTATATATGTATCTGCATGTTCCTACAGGTACATGCTTGTGCAAAGCTAAGTTTCCACTGTTGGAGAGGTGTTTTGCTTTTCCATTTCTGACATGAATAAGCAGCTAATCATGTTCATCATATTTGCTCCCAATGTCTTTACAGCAGGAACATTTGGAACATGAAAGGAACAAAGTGTGTGGGGGGGGGAGTTAATATAAGCAATGACAGACGCATCCTAGGAAAAACACGTTGCACATGTTTGAACCACACTGTTTGACTGTGATCTCATGGAAATCTCGAACAGAAATAGCAGTTAGCACTCAGCAACTAATGTGTTAATCACATGACAAAACAAAAAAGTAGGTGATCAGACTAACTGCAACTACGCTGAGCTCTGTGGTGCTGAGGTTTTCTAACCTTCGTTCTCAAGGGCGCCACTGACGGCATCGGCCTTGAGTGATGGAGGGCAGAGCAGGTCAGCAGGGACGGGGGGGGGGGAGGGGGGGGGGGGTTGGTGGATGGATGGATGGAGGGAGTCAGCCAGGCCAGTCTGACCGACTCTGGGCAGTCACACTGCAGCTTAATGAGCCAAGGCTTCTTGGATGAACTTCCATCTCATCACTACTCTGTCACCTATGATCATAAACTCAAACGCAGAAGATGAAATAGCTTTAAATACAGCGTATGCAGTACGTGTACACTGCAGAATACAATTTTGTAATGAAATGTAATCACAGCCACAGCCTTCAAACAGATGAAGATTGATAGGTTTTATTTTATGTATTTGAGAAGAAGATGCAAAGCAGAGTACTGCTGCATACTATTTATAGCTCTAACAGTATTTGGAGTACCGTGGATGCCCAGAGTGGAAACTGGACACACACCTCTAACTCTGCAGGCTCTGCTGTCCTCACATGGTGTCATTTTAACCTTAAACTTGGAAAGGTGGAAATGAGCCTGCAAACTGTGCAAAGCTTCACATAATTTCTCTGATATTTGTCAGTAAGATTCATCTATATTAGAGTTTGGCCTTTATCTCTAATTTCATCGGGACATGTTTTCATGTTATTGCTAAATCTGGTCAACAACACTTTTGCTGTTGTTGTCTTGAACTGATGCTTCACAGTAAAAGATTTACTCACACTGCCAGCATCTCTGAGAACATACAGGTCAATCTGTCTATTTTCTTCCTGTGTTGAAAAGTTGTCAGATTAGAAACTCGTAAGTGGCATCAACCATTAGCAGCTGGTTTTCTACTGCAGTGAGGTTGCCGGTTTAACACATGATAAATTGAAAACAAGGAAAATAAATGAGGTAAAACTTTTCTGTGCACTAGTTGTGTACAACCATAAATTTGTCTTCAGGATTCAGGCTTTGTGCTGGTTGTGGTTGCCTGTGTATGACTGAATCCTTTCTGAACTGAAGAGCCCACTGACCAGTAGAGAAATAATAGGCTGCACTGTACTGGCAGCGTTTCCAGGCCATGAGTTTGGCAATAATGCAGCAGGCAGAAGGGAACCAGGCTGGTGAGTGAAGCTCAAATTGAGTTTGGCTCAACAGAGAGGCTTTGAAGGGTAAAAAAAAAGTAGGCGATAGTTTGTTCCAAAATTAGAGCAATTTTTTGTATATAATTAGATACAGATAATAAAGGTAATTGGTACATCACGTCCTTGACTGAGAAACTTTGTGTTTGAAGATTTAGTAATCTTCGTTCTTCAAGTGCAACTTATGTCTTTCTGTTTATAATTAGTTGCAGTTTGTCTGGTTTCTATCAAGACTGCTGTAAAGGTTAACTCCTGTTTACTGGTCCTGGCCCAGTAGTTCTTTGAGGAAGACAAACCCAACGTATCACCATCTAGAACTACACGGGCACTCAGAGAAAGAAAGCGTGTTATATAAAAGCTAGTGTTCTGTTTACAGATCACATATCATGACCTGGTTGAATGTGGGCAGCTGTGATGTCATGGAGTTGATATCACTGATGAATCTGTGTACTGTAACAAAAAACAAGAAACTAGCATCTGTTTTGACATCTTATTGAGAAATCTTAATCACTTAGGTCTGATTGTTACTGTCCTGTTTCGCCAAATTAGCAATGCAGTTCTCATCATTTAGTGAGTAAAAGCCCAGAAGAACTCACAGAATGTGTCTGCAGTACTTGTGAAATATGACCCTGCCACCATGCACAATCTGCACATAATTTGTGCTTGCACATATTTTTGTGGAAAAGGCCAGTGGTTCCCATCTCATTTGCACTAGAAGTCACAAGGTTGGCATGTCTGGAATCAACAGGTCAGATGACAGTCCAAGTGTTAGTGGCTCCTCTGAATGATCACACTCAGACGTTTGAGAGGGGAAAGACGTGATGATTTGTACCAAAGAAGAGGCTTTCATGGCGTGTTCTTGCTCGTGTTTAAAAAGTGACAGTAGTTGTTGTGTGACAAATGAAAGTGAGAGTGTGTACCAAAACAAATTATGAGTGGATGTAATTGTTGGTTTGTCTGTTTTGGAGAGCAGTAATATTTGTTGGGACTGTCCATCCCTGATTCAGATTCAGAGCACAGGGACGCTTGTGAAGAATATATTGGCCTTTTCTAAAATGTCATTTGTAATTTTACATATTAAAATCAGCAGCCGAAGTTTGATAGTAAGATAAAACATTGTGTCTGTAGTATTTTCAGCTTTTTTCAATGTGTGAATGAAACAGCCATAATTCAAACCGTTTTTTCTGCAATAATAACCTCTGCCTGTTGAGCTTAAACATTTATCTTTGGTCGAGACTGTGGTTTCTGTATTAATGTGCTCTCCATCTCCATTCTGAAGACTAATATTGATTAGCCACAACATTATTATATGCACTGTGTTCTGGAATTTGTTCAGCATTGCCAGCATCAACCTTTTCAGCAGTTTCTGCTTCTGTACGATTGGACCAGACGAGCTAACCCTCCCTCCCCATGCATATTAATCCCCATGACTGTGTAGCGTCTTTAGACTACTTATGGTTCTTAGTTGCCTCTGCACCCCACAACACTGCTGTTTTGGAGATGCACTGACGCAGGTGTCCAACCATCACTCAGACCCTTACTCTTGCCCATTTCTTGTGCTTCTAACACATAAACTGAAAGATCTGACTGTTCTCTTGCTGTCTGATATGACCCACCCTTTTGACAGCTGCCACTGTAATGAAATAAGTGGTTTTAATGTTGTGACTGATCAGTGTATTTACCTTCAGTTTTCATGGAGGACATCTGCTGCATATTCAGTGACCAGTCTTATTTGCAAACCTTTATTTGCTACTGAGTCATTTCATCTTAAGGATTCTTTCACACAGGCTCAATCTTCTGTGTGAGAAAAATCACAGACCTGTTTCTCATGAATTAGTCCATGAGCCTCATTTAGTGTAATGCCAGGGGATCAGTCTCTTAGCAACATAGTTAGCAAAACAAAGCTGAGTTGAACTTCTGCTGTTTCACATTACATCATTATCTGGCAGCAGGTTACAAATTCAGCTTCAAGTACCTGAAGCAGGTGCTGATTTGATGTTGGTGTCTTTCTGCTGGGCCCAGCAACAAGCACACTCATGACAGGAAAACCTGTCCCATGACTTTCTGGAAATCAAATCTGCGAGTTTCCCTTAGGCTAATTAGATAGCTTCTGAGGTGTCAAACTTTATGTTGCTTAGCAACAAGGATGATGAAGCACACCTTCAAGCTCTGTAACAACTGACATTTAGATTGATACTTGAACAAAGCTTCTGTCTGATCCCGTCCAAAGAAAAAGTCCAAACAGACGAATCCACCTCGTCGTCTTTTTAATCTTCGTCATGCTGCCTCTGATCAGGTGCCAGGTGTTCAACCTGCTCTGCAGTCAGACCCTCTCTCCCCCTCTTTGTCTTCTTCTGTCTCTTTCAATCTCATTCATGCTTGCTTACCCACCCCCTTTCATTACACACACACACACACACACACACACACACACACACACACACACACACACACACACACACACACACACACACACACACGAACTTGCTTGTGCATCTGTCAAACATGGCGACACAGGACTTAACTGGGAAGACAAAATGTATAACTTAAGCATACAGCTTGTGCAAGAAAACACCCATCTAGACACTAATGCATATGCACAAAGTAAACACACAGGTGCAATCACATCCATAAGGGCATGCACACATGTAGGTGGGCTGCAGCACAGCTTCCACCCTGTAATTAAATTCTGAGTCTCCCACCTGTGTTACAGAAGCAGATCTGACTGAAGGTAATTACAGGGCTGCAGCAGAACAAAACAACTTACACACACACACCACGTAAACCTCTTATAGCATGCAGACAGACACCTGCTACAAAGCTACATTACAGCACCACACGCAAACTCTTAGATCATTCTGCTCTGTTTCTCATCAGAGATTCACTGCAAATCTGCTGTCTGACACTGCACACTGCTCTTTGCATGTAAGGTCCTGTTGTTCCTAAATTATGTTCTGTTTTCATCTGTTTACACTCAGTTTGCCAAACCCAGATAAAGACAGGTCCAGTTTATACACGTTCATTTATGTGCATTGCTGTTAGCCAGATAAGAGATCCCTATCCACTTCATCTGTCCAGTCCAAAAAAAGCCAATAACAGGAGGAACAGCAGCACAAACATAGAGGCAGAGAGGAAAAAACACATTGATGCACTGCAAGAAAAAGTTTTCCTCGCCTCTGTGTGAATATCATGACACACTACACGCTATGTACGCTTTGATTAAATATGCAGCTTGGACAGATGGATGCATTTACACCTTTTTAAACCTGTTATTAAAATTGATAACTGTTAGATACTGAAAGCTGACATCAAATGTCTGGTGAGGTTTGTAGTCGTGTTAGATTGTTCCTGATTTGAACCCGTGTTTTGACAGGTAAAGCCGTATCCGTCCAGTGAGCCAGGGAGAAATTATCATCGGTGATCTGGGAAGATGAAATCTGAACTAGGTGATTA
The DNA here is from genome assembly GCA_034779795.1 of Ctenopoma multispine. Lineage (NCBI taxonomy): Eukaryota > Metazoa > Chordata > Actinopteri > Anabantiformes > Anabantidae > Ctenopoma > Ctenopoma multispine. The sequence goes on from JAUYWH010000014.1 coordinate 1,957,162, forward strand.
TACATTTAAGGTGGACCAGCAGGTCTCATCTTTCCAGATTCTGCCCAGGTTGCCCTGCTTGTTGAGTTTGTCTTTAACTTACGATGGGTTGTACATTTATTTTAAACAGAAACCACTTTCATTGTAACTGAGAAAGTCCTGATTTCTTTGTTATTTTAGATTTTCCTACCTGTTACCTACTTATTTTTATCCTCCTCCTGAGTTTGTATTTGTAATAATCTTTCACGAACAATCTCAGTGACATCAGGCTGTTTTCATTTAGCTCATGTGTAGGCTGGTTGCCTAACATGTTTAAGATGGTTAGACATGTCTGATTGTGCACATATTGTGTCTGAGTCATACACATACATGTGTTGGTCTGTGTGTGCGTGTGTGTGGAGCCTGTCTGTAAAAAAGATTAACACTTATCCGTCTGTATATGCAAATGTGTTCATGTGTCAGCTATATGTATGTGTGTGCGTGACGGACTTTGCTTTCATGGCTGTCATGGGAGTTGTCTCCACAGATGGGGGTTCAGTTATTCCTTAATGAATTCAATTACAGAGATGGGACCATACATCAAAACATAGCTCGGAGAAGAGCACCAAACTCATCTGTGGTCACAGAGAAACAATTTGGAGCCTCCCTGCTCCTCCTCTGCGTGTTTACTCAGTCACACACCGAGCCAGAAGCTGTCAAGGATTTATGTTTGGGAACCGGGGGACGACAGGAGCTCGGCGCTCTGTGGCGGCGGATTCAGCTTGGCTGTGGAGCCAAGAGGCTGGACGGCTCCACAGCCAAGACTAATTTCTTCATTTTGTATGCCGTTCTGATTTGGTTCAGCGCTCTCTCTCTGTCGCACTCAGCATTGAGCAGAGAAGGGTTTTTTAGTGTCACACGGTGGCATTTTCTGAGAAGAGGCAAATGTTGTCTACAGTGACAAGGGCCAGTTCCACGTTGTGTGTCTATTTTTTGTAAGCGCTGCGGTGGTGGCAGTGGCCTAATCTCGCTTGGATACGACTGCCAAACATATTCTCACAAAAAAATTGTCACTTTTGCCTGAGTCTCTTACTAGCATCTTAAATGGCTGAAAAAAGAGCCAAGTGTAAGTGTAGCTTTCCAAACTGCTTCTCTCAGCAGCAGCAATAACCACTGTTTCAGTAGATCCAGACACATCTGAGGTTTATTCGTCACATACAGTTATACCAGTACAGCCGGCAGTGAAAGGTATATCACCCCGTAGAGTGTGCAAGAATGAAAGAGAAAAAAGATAAATACTATAAATACAGAATCTAAATATACAATCTAGGTATAGTGCAATGGCGAGATGATGTACAGACTGAAGTTATAGTGTGCAGCAAAGTGAAAATGTGAAGTACATTCAAACAAACAGTTAATAAAAGAAGGGAACAATTGAAATGTTGCCCTGGACTCGAGACTCGACTGGAATTTACACAGAATTGTTTTTATTTGATCAAAGCTCTGCTTAAAACCGTAAGCGTCAGTGACATTTCAAAACGTCTCTCTGTCTCTCTATATAAAACACCTCTCACCTGAGACGTTTCCACTAGAAGTGTTACGTTATTGTAATGTTCAGGAATCAGAAACCTGAAAGACTCCCCTTCTGGACCAGCAATTTACTACGTATCAATAACAGTTCTAAACTGTGCATATAATTATTAACAGATACAGTTTCACCATAGTTTTCAAATATTTCTTATGAAGAAAAGCTTCTGAAATTCAGAGGAGAATTAGACGACTGGATAACAATGTTTGCCCTGAATGTAAACTCACAGCGTACAAATAATTAATATGCATTAACATAATCACTTCATAACAAATAGCTTTACTGTTCATTCAGATACATTTTCATTCACTGACACTTATGTCTTACGTCTGTGGATTTTCTTGATTTGTTTGTGGCCAATCTTTAGGTGAAGCTGCCGACACAGACTCTGATCAGATGAGAGATGCATGTTGCCTTCCCTGACTGTAAACCTTATGCTGTGGACCGCCTACAAGGTTCCAAGTGGATTTGAATAAATCGAAAAAGGTGAGCCGAGTCATCCTTTGGTCATTTTTGAAGCCTTTGCTGTCCAGCCGATCAGTGGACTGTATGCATGTGATGGAGCATTGTCTTACATAAATATTATTGTCCGTTTGGATACTGTAGAGACATTTTGTGCAACTTCTTGAAGAAAGCATCTTCCAGAAACTGGCAGTAGTTGTTGGTGAAAGTTCCAACCAGCTTATCCATTGTCACTGTTGTCTCAGTAGTCGGGTTGTTGAGATATGTTTGACCAGTTCTTGATGCTTCAGCTTCTGTTTCTTATTAAATGGGGGCTGTAATTTTGCCATTCTCACCTTGCCGATAGCTCAGAGGCTTAAAGGTTCCTGAAAGTTTCGTGCTTAATTTTTCACAAATCTCTTGCTGGTAATTTGTGTCTTTTCCTCTCAACAAGTTTCAGATTGGCTATGCTGTTACTGAAATGAGAGCGCACACAGAAAGTGAGCAGCAGCATTCCCTGCTCTTGCCAGGCTTATGTAATTGTTTTCCAAAAACGTCACTTTTGAGACAGTTTGAAAAGCTTTGTTTTTGAGTGAGAAAACTGCAGGATTTATATGGATTCGGGGCCAAAATGGAAAGAAAAATATGTGTTTTGGGATTTAGTTGGCTTATTGTTGATGTATTCTGATTGTGAGTCTCATTAAGCTTTAATCAAAGTGCTAGTTGTAATTCATATTCTAACATAGTCTGAAATCCCTTTTCTGCAAAATCTTCCAAAAACGTTTGACGTTTGCTGTGTTCAACAATTTTTATATCTTCCAAAACTGACAGTTCATCAGTGTAGCCAGGTGAGTGGAAGTGAGGGAACAGTCAGTGATGACCTGCTGTGGCCAGACATTAGATGCCTGTAGCTACATCACCAGCCAAAGAGTTTGATTATTTAGATGTATCCAGCTTCAGCTAACATTTTTAGAAGAGATGTTGGCGAAGTAGTGATCAGAGGGTTTTTCCCGACCTTAATGTGTGGACATGTTAACACATCGGCCCTCAGTTATATGCTTAGTTCATTTTTTATCGTTTTGAACACTAAATGCCAGATCGCCACTTTTTAAAAAGTAGTAAGAACAGGGGACTAAAATTCAGTCAGGTCACTGTGGGTGTGGTGGGACTTTTGTAATTTGTTACAGTAGAGGTTGACTTGGACAGTTGACACTAAAAGGAAAGGTTGACTGTGATGATAAATAATGAAAAAATAGAAAAACAAGTTTTCAGTTTTTTTCCTGGTGGCTGTTCTGTCCTTCAGAAGCTCGCACTGGACCAAGGTGCGCAGCACAGGTAGTGTAGGAATACTTCAACAACCACATTAAGCTACGTGTCAGAAGCATTCTTCCTGGTGGCAGCATGAATACCTACATGTATTTATTACACAATGGAGGCCGTCGCCTGCAGCGAAGGGAAGGTTAGCGAGGAGCACGGCTACAAAAGAGAGCGCGGAGGTGAAAGAATCCCGCTAAGCTGAGGTCCTGGGAAATAATTGGGGTGAGGAAGGCAACTGGGAGGGAGGCCGTGGTGTTTGGGGAGGAGATGCACATCGGGGCGGGGTGAGCTTGATATGCTGATGCAGGAAAACACAGTGCAGAGAAGGAGGGGGTGGTTATTATGAAAATGGCTCTGGCAAAAAATAAGGCAGCCTGGTGTGGGAAAAGGAAAGTGTGTGTGCTCTGGTACTTCTGTCTCTGTGAGGACCAGTTTCAGTTTTCGACCTTGAGAGTGAAAACATTTTTAGAAGAAAGCAAAGTCATTGTACAGCATAAAGACATTTTTTGATTTCATTTTTTTAAATTTTTTGCTGCAGCTGTGGACATTGAGGAAACTGAGGTGAAGACTGTGGGACATTTGCAAAAGTAAGGTCAGTTTAGAAAGATAGGATGAAATGTATCAACAATGATGTAATGTAACTGGGCCTTTAAATGAGACAGCAAGCGAGGATTAATTATTAGAATGAGAAATATGGAGAGACAATGAGCCAAGAGAAGGAAAGAGGATAAACAAAAACACAGGATGTTGGGAGAAGAGGGATGAAAGTCGTGTGGATAGAGGGATGCAATGGGGAAAGAGACGATCAACACCTAATGAACAGAACTTCTTTGTGGGGACGGAAACAGGAAGGAGGAAGAGGAGAGGGATAGTTTATTTAAATCCTGGGTTTTTCCTTAGAGTCACGCTTGAAGCCCCCCAAAAAATCTTGCTCAGCTTGAAGATAATGGGGGTTAAAAAAAGAAAAAAACCCTCTGCAAACTCGTTTTTAATCAACTTGCATAAAGGACATTTTTCACAGGCAGATGAATCCTTTCGCCTGTAGCTCTCTGACTCCCTGTGGAAGGGCAGAGAGGTCAGAAACACTGCAAAACTAAACAGCCAACTTTATTTTTATTCCCGCTGCCTCCCTCCTCCCCTCAACTGCACAGAAAAGGTTACAGTAAAAGTTTGGTGTCGGAGGAAGATTAAGTTTGAGTAAAACTTTAAGTTGGGGGGTGGCAAATATTGAATACAGTCAGCGCTCGGGGAGAAAAGCGCAAGCTGGCGAGAAGGGGTAGGTGGAAAACTGAGAGGGGGCTTTAGAAAGCTGACCTGACAGCACAATTACATAGCATCATAAACCATGAAATTATTTTCCGGGCCGCGTTAGGAGAAAAGTCAACCTGAAAAGGGGACACTAGTAGAGGGTCACACAGAGTGTAATTTAATAGTTTCTCAAGTCTTTCTGTTCCAAAAGGCCTGAGGTGTTGTCTTGTTTCTAGTCGGGTTCAGATCGTGGCGGGTGTAAAGAGACGATAATTCCCAGAGACAGCTTAGGGCTCACTCGTGACATTTACACACCATCTATTAATCTGTTAATTGGACTAATTTAGCTGCACTTCAGAGGAACCAGTCATGGTAATTGAATCCTGGGGTTTGGTGTTTTCCTGCCTTTTAAAGCAGCATTTTAAACATTGGACTTGTTCAACAGGGTTTAGATCAGGGCTCACGTCGGAATAGTCTTCGGTGTTTTTAGGGTCATGACCTGAAACTGAGACTAAGCTTTCTGACACTGGACAACGCATTTCTCTTCAGAATGCCTTGATCATCTTGAGACTTCAGATTAGTACCCTGCACAGATTCAGGACGCCCTGTGCCAGATGCAGCATGTGCCTGTTGCCCCAGAACATAAACGAGCCATCTTGATTAAAAGCTAGATACAGTGTTTTCTTTGTAAGCTTCATTTGTTTGCATCTGTGAACACAGGGCTGATGTGACTTGCCAAAAAGCTCCTTTTCACCTGTCCAAAGGACATTCTCCCAGAAGCTTTGCGCCTTGTCAATATACTTGTGGACTTCCATTAGGTCCACTTTGGCTCACCTCTAATCTCTTTGAAAGTTCTGGGCTCTTTAATTATTATTGGTATGATCCGTCTCATCGATTTTCCTCTTGCGGCCATGTCCAGGGAGGTCGGCGTCTTATGGACTTTAAACCTCCTTAATAATATGTGCAACTACGTATAGTCACAGGAACATCAAGCTGCTTGGAGACGCTCTTTTAGCCTTTATCTGTGACATGCTTGTCAGTAATTATCTTCATTGACTTTCAACTCCCTTCTTACTTTTGTGTGGTCCATGTTCAGTGTGGTACATGGTTTAGACATGGAACAACTTGACAGCTGGTAAACTGCAGAACTCTTCCTGGCATTTAGCGGCTGTTAACAATTGTTCATAAGTTTCCTTGTTTTCTGTCACTGCAGTAGTCCTTGAATGCATCAGCCCCACACTGACAGAGGAGACACACTGCAGTGTAAATATGAACTCTGCAGTCCAAAATTAGATGTCAGCCACCGGGGAGAAGAAGCTGATACTTTTTGTCAGAAACTGCAGCTCGTCCTGAAATGCTGATGATTATAATTATCCAACATTTACAAAGCAGAGAATATTACATAGAATTTATTCTTGTAAAAGGTTCTAAAATACTTTAACTAATTGGATTTGATAGTGTACAGAAGCTGTTCATTAGTAACCAGTGAGATCTTCTAGTCCTGTTGTAGTACTAATGAAGCACCCATTACAGCAATAGTTTTTCACTCTAACCAATCGGTATGTGCTCTGCCAACGTCATCGTCAGTCACCACAGAAGCTGCTAACTTAACTTAATATTCTTTAAAGAAATATGTTTATTTCTGCATATTGACCTTCAGATCGTCTGAAGCTCTGTCAGATTAGATGAAGAAACCCCCGTGAGCTGTCATTTTCTGCTGTACGTTTCAGATTCTTACAGTGCTGAAAGGGGAACTGATGCCCAGGTCTTAGGTCATGTGCATATTACCCTACAGCTTTACCTGCAGTTAAATTACAGTTACTTTACCTCAGCTTCCCTGATGTTTGTAGGCTCTGTAGTGTTTTCTGTACCTTTCCATCCAGAATCTCATCCAAAATATGTTCTTTTCAGCACACATGAAAAGTGGAAGCTGCCAGCCACTGTCCATATGTGTGTACACAAAAAAGGTGAGAAATTCCCTTCCTACTAGAACTAGAACTATAATTGTCCAGCGTTTCCAGTGAAGTGTGTTGCACGTTCTATTCAGTCATCACTTGTGTGCTTTGACTGTGACCTGTCCACTCCTAGGCAGTCTCTGCAGGTCTGACTGTCCAGTATCATTTGGAAATTATTTTAGCTGCTGGTCAGTGTTAGTCCTGTGCAGATTTAATTTGTGGGCAGTGGCCACATCCTTGATTTTTACCATAAACCAACACCTGCAGTCACCAAGAATTCTAAACATACACTATATTGCCAAAAATATTGGAACTCCAATTCAATAACTCCACAAAGTAAGGACCTGGATGAGTGAGTTTGCTGTGGAGGATCTTGACTGGCCTGCACAGAGTGTTAAGTGTGTTGACGGGAATATCTGGGAGAGCATTTGTGAGGTCAGGCACTGATGTCGGATGGAAAGGCTTGGCTCGCAGTCTCCACTCTTGATTATTTTTTATTCCAAAGGTGTTCGCATTGGGGTCAGAGTCCTGTGTAATGTTCCTCCTTCCATTCATGTCCTTCTGGACCTTTGCTTTGGTGGGGTGTTCCGATACTTTTGGCAACATGGTGCAGATGCTTTAACAATGGTCTGAAAGTCATACATAAGGATCATATTTAGTTTCATGGCTGATGTTGAAATGCTAATGTTGGTAATACTGATGCATGCTGCAAGAACTGGTTTGCCCTGACTAGAGAAATCGTGTGTAAAGGTGCAGCATAAATCATCTGACGTAAGTGCTCCCGCAGTGTCACCCCCTCTGATGAGTGACTCATCTTTCTATAGAATCTCTTCACACAAACCCAGAGACACCTAATATCTCTGAAAAACAATAATACCTTCAGAACACTGTAATACTGTACAGGCGTTAAATGATCCGGCAATGCCAGCGAAACGTCTTTATCGAAAGCAGAGATGAGGGTGGATGATGTCAGGTCATGAATGAACCTGATACTGTTGTGAAGAGTTCAGTTTTACAAAAACTGTGGGAGAGTCAACAGACACTCAGGCACCTTTTATTTTTAACTGAGAACAAAAAGTGAAAAACTAAAAATGTGTTTGACAAGTCAACACTGAGCACATAAAAAAATTAAAGGTTTCTGGAATTATTATGATTAATCACGAATCAGTACTGTGATGTCTTTAGATAACTTATTTGTATTCTGGCACTAGTAGAAGCTCAGTTGATAGAGCAGTTAGTCAAACAGTCATCTATGAACCCCAAGGAGAGTAGTTTGATTCCTGGTTCCTCGTGGCTACATGTTGAGGGGTGGATGTAGTAGATGTACTGTCTGGTAGCTGTTATTAATTGCATTGTGAGCAGACAATTCATGGCTGACTTTAGTCTCTATATGACATTTTGACAGTAAGAAAGTTTGAGCCATGTGTCAAACCTTGGAATTGTAATGTTTGCGACTTCGTGTCTGAATAGACACAATGAAATCACTTAATCGTATAGTTAGAGATTTACCAGATAAAAAAAAAAGATGAAATCCTTTGCTCTTGGGGTAAGATAATTTCTGTGGTTCATCATTGCATAAGTTATTTGTCAATGTTTTAGCTTCTGAAGTCTCTTGCAGCTGTAAGTGCACATGCCAACTACCCAGATTTGGGCGAACAAATTATTATGAGAATTGATTCAGAATCAGAGAATCGATTTTTTTTCCAACACAGCACTAGTAAAATAAGTCCATCAGGGCTGGGAAAGTTGATGCGTTATCAAGTTAATGTTTAATTAAGAGTAAATGGATCCATATGCAAAACTCCAAAAATGGAATCATAACCCTCTACATGGTCGCGTTTTTATTCTCTCCTCTGATCTCTGTGTCGCCAACACACAGACACGGAGCACAACATCCCACCCCTCCTGTGACCCATCGTTTGTCTGTGTGTATTCAGACCCAGTGAGCGACGGACTTTTATCGGCATAATAATAAAACTGCGTTAATGAGCGTTAAAATAATTAACGGCCTTAATGAATGGAGTGCATTGACTTTCCCTGCCCTAGTTTAAATGCTTTTTATGTAATCCTTAGCCAAAAACTGGCAGTGGATTCAAATGCACTGAAGTAAACGCTCTAAAGGTAATCTGCAAACATATTTTAGAATCTGACTTCCAGCTTTATTTGGTCACCAGTAAGCGTGATACATGAAGGCTTTTCGATTGTTAAACCATATTTCTCTAAAAATAAAAATATATACAAATTTTTTACTTTATGTAGTTGAAATATCTTTACTGTAGCAGCAAATGCACACAACAATATGCAGATGTAACATCGTGACTTGTAGCAGCAACACAGAGGCAGTCGATGTTAACCAAGACACTTCATTAAATATTGTTGTGTGGACACAGTGACAAGGCCACGGTCTCTTTCACCTCCCAAGTAATGTGAGACAAAAATCATAAAAGCTTAAATACAAAATAGATTATCCAATTGGGCTCTTTCATTCATTTGGAAAATATAATGTTGCATAGAATATATTTACATCCTGCACCTTTAAATGCCTCCATGGCCTATGGAAAGAAGTTATTTAGCATACTTAACATAAATTAATCTCAAAAAAAAAAACTATTAAAAGTCTTAACTAAACCAACAGCACAATAAAACTAATCACATTCCTTATAGTTACTCCATCTCACAATGTTTTGGACTTGATAACATTTTGATTGCTTAAATTGTTCAAAGGCAACATCACTGCAATCCGTTGGCTTAAGCAGAGCAGACAACAGTCTGTCCACTGATCACCTAAGGCATCAATAAATATGGATCTGAAGCAGGAAGTAGAAGACTTTCTGAAATACTGATAATAATTCAAGCTCATGCTACCTGATTGTTAGATGCTTGTTTAGTAGAGTAAAGTACATATTGAGTTCAGCACAGTATAGAAACGTAGGTTGAAGTGGCAGAAAGCACTTAGTGTTCATGGGTTGTCTTGCTTATACACAGTGATCTCTCAGCATTTGTCCCCTGATGAATTCTTCCTTGTAAATGCTAATTTGGTATTTTGCAGACTTGCGCTAAGTGTGGTTAAAAAGTTTAATCGTTTAAATTGCTGCAACAGTGGTTCCAGTAGTATTTAAATGACCGTATTTAAAATTAAACACGGTCATTTAAACATTGCTGGAACCCAGTTGTCCAAACGTTTTATTCTGACCTGCAAATCACCAGACTGGTGCTTACTGGAATACTTCCTACCTTTGATTTTGCTGTATTACCACTACAGGCTGCCTGTGACCAGCACTATGGACTCATTTCCACTTTACCTTATACAACCAAGCACTGCATCTGGGACACCAAGAGGGTGAGTGTGATTTTTCCCAACATCAGTTTTCTTGCATGTCCCGTTTAGTCTTGATTGTTCCTCTTGGCGTCACAGCTACCATCTGTTCCTGCAGCCACTTCGTGTCTCTGGTAGTAAACATTTGATACACATGTACTTTGTTTGGGCCCCTGCTAGAATCCCTCATCGTAATCACCATCACAGCCGTAATCTGAGGGGTGAGAGACACAGAAGGGAGAGTTACATATCAACAAGGTGTAGACAGACTTCACATTTAAAAGAGAACCCTGCTGCTGTCAGATGCAGCATCGTGTGGCGTTAGGCTCATAGGTCGAAATGTGAATTGGTTTTTAACTGTGTTAAGTCTTGACCGGAGCGGATGGTTCTCCTGTGTTGTATCGCACACTGGTGAAACGGGTTTTCCAGTTCACATGTCTGTACATTCCGCACTGCAAACTGCCTGCAGCAACAGCAGTGTGACGAAGCCATTCACCAACTATATATACACTATATTACCAGCACATGCATTCCAACCTCTGAGGCAGTGAAGACTCTGTTAAAAGGACGTATGCACAGGAACACAACAACACTATGAACTGCAGCATCAAATTCACATGGGGGGGTGTCAGAGGATTGTCTGGCCTTTCTGGACTGTACAGTACATATCAAAAGGACAAAACTCTCAACACTGAACTATACAGCAAACCCACACACACAGATCGATATTTATTCTTTGATTCTCACCACCCACTGGAGCACAGTCTGGAAGTTATCCCTACACCACCGGGCTAAGAACAAGCCTACAAGCACAGAGGGGCAAAAAAAGGAGCACAAACACAAAGGAAGCACTTAAATCCTGCAGCTACCCTAACTGGACCTTTGTAAAATTGACAAGAAGATCCAGTAGGAGCAGCTCTACAACAGACAGAACAACACTGCGTTTCCAACTCAGGAGCATCTTCAACAAACACAGAAGCGTGGGTGTCCACCCCCCGGATAAAACATCCAGATATATGTAGTTCAGTGCAGCGAGGAATGCACAGACCAAAACAACCACTTTACAACTGCATGCAACAACAGGAAAGGCGACTTGGACACTGAAGATTCCCGGTTTGAAATTGGAGTGAGAAAAAGGATCTGCGTTAAAATGGATCAACCATCCGAGGAGTGTGGTAAGTACGTGCACCTGCTGAATCCTAAACTAATACATCATGATGTGTCAATGGGGATTAATGACCTGAGTTAATGTATAATGTTGCATTACATTGTTCCTCCTTTTTCACCGTAGTGTAGCCCTAACTAGATTTTTCAAATGAACTTTTAGTACTGGGGTACTTGCACATTTGGAAATACTGCAGCGTGGAGGACTGAGAATCTCTGCAGAACTGGACAAAGTTTTTGCATTAAAACAGTAAAAGTCCTGTGATTACCTTTTTTCTACTGATTTTGAAATAAATATAATATTTTAAAACTGATATACTGTGAGGAAACTTTATTTATATTCACATATATGTCATAATTTTCTTGTATTAAACAAAATTTGAACAGGTATCAAAACCAAACCAAAGTGTTATTTTAGTCCAGATTAGTAAAATGTAAAAAGTGTTTCTTAACTCTGCAGGAGAGACACAGTCCATCCTGGTCAACTTTGTCATGGAGCCTTCCCCAGCTCCAAGGGGCTGCTCTGAGGCTGACCCTGACCTTTGACCTCTCTATTGAGGCACTAGAGTATAAACAGGGTTCCCCTACAGGAATCAATTAAGCAGCTCAGGACTTTTTATTGCGCCAGAGTCATAGACCTTAAAGTCTGGAAGCATAAAGTGAAGAAATGTAATCTTACTGAGGCCTCATTAAAACACACCAGGAGTCCGAGCAGAAGCGGAGCCACGACCCAGACAAGCAGATTCATTAAAAAGGTGATTTTAACTATTCCACAGGCCAGAAACTCAGCGTCTCAGAAATGACAAAGTGGTGTCAAATGAAATGATGGGAAACTGGACTGTAAACACTCTGGTTGGACAGATCATTTTCTAATCGTCTGTGTTGTAACTGAGTGATCACATGAGAAACGATGAACCAGACAAATGTATCTGTAGGCTTCTGCTCTTTTTTATATGCTTATTTTCTGACCAATTAAAGCATCAACTTATTCCATCTCCTATCTGTAAACAGAACTAAAGTGGTTTTTAAGACAAAATGATAATTTGTCTGAAGCAGAACTTGTTTTACTCCTACTTTTATTATTCTTTGTTTTACTTTAATTTATCATTATCGTTAATACTTGTGTTGTGTTGATCTTTCAAATTCATTATATTTCATTGCTCTTATCACTAACATTTTGTTCTTTTAAAGAGAGAAACTACAGATGAAATTAAATGTGTATTAATGTACAAAAAGGAAGTTTTGTAAATAAAGTTTATAACGATTGGGTCACTGTTAATATCGATATAGAAATTTGTTTCTCTCCTCCAGTTTCAAGAAAATAAACTTCTGCAGTTAATCTTATGAAACATTTTTAAGTTTAGAGTCAAATGTGAAAGCTGCAGCAACATTATCATTTTTAGTTCAATGATACTATTACTATTAACTGTCAAAAAGTAGGTGCAAGTTCATGCTACACATATTCATAGTTGAGTCTGATTTCACTTCAACCTGTGACTGATCGTCTCAAACCACCACTCAACATTGAATAAAACTGTTCAAACTGACCGTTGCCGCCCATCAGGTCCATGGCACTGACACAAGCCTCCTCTTCCTCCTCCTCTTCCTCCTCAGCAGCTGCATCATCATAGAGCACCGGTCCGCTCTCCACCACCACTCCGCTGGCGGGGGCTTCCATGGGCATCGGCAGGGGGGTGGCGTTGGCAACCTGGGCACACAGGACATATTGTTGGTTGTGTGTAATTGAGTATTTTTAATATTTTTCTCTGCGTGACACACGAGTGTCCCCCTGCGAAATCTAAACCAGATGTGATCTCATGTGCCCCGCGTCCTTTAAAATGATAAAAATAATAACTGAAGTGTGACAGTGTGCAGTGGGAGCTGTAGGGCAGGTGGAGTGTACACGGAGAGGTGGGAAGATATTTCATCTCCACATATGACTGAATACAGCATCAAAGCGCGACCACAACCTTTATTTTCTTACATTTCATTATCTAATTTAAGATTCTACTCTTTAAAAGCTGTAGTCTACAGCGTACCGCTTTGTATTGTGTGAAAGGGTCAGAAATTAATCAGCACCTCGGGGCGAAAATACCCTTCAATGCTCATAAAAAGCCTGTGAAATTAAAACTGAAGTGTTGAGGGTGAGTGTGGGGGCAAAAATATAATTAGAGTGTCCTTTTTTGCATTTCACCCTGTTCACTTTGTCTCAGTTGAGTTGTCAAACGTTCATGACATCAGCGGAAAGGATTATAGAAGTCAGAGGTGCAGACTCAGGGTGGATCTGCCAGTACGCATGTTCCATTTCATGTTCTCAACATCACAACGTCATTTTCTCAACAAATGTGGACTAAAAACACAAATAATCAATTATTTTGCCCGTTAATTTAGTATTTATTTCTTTGCAGTGTGTAGTACATGACACACTTGGCTTTTAAAATAAACTTAAGGAAACTGAATTGTATTTTTTATCTGCTACAACACAGAAATCTACTCTCACGTGTTTAGAGACAAAAAGGATTCATGTTAATTTGATGGCAAAGTTCTGAATTAAATCAACCTCATAAATAACCGTTAGTATAGATGGAGACCTCATTACAGCTGATCAAATGTTGCATAAAGAAGAAAAGTCAATGTTGTATCATCGACTGAACAGACGGTCTCACTGAGCCAAACAGCAGCTGCTGCAAAACCCAAGAGCCACAGAGTCATAGTCAGTTTGCAGGCTACAGCCAATTAGCTGCTCGGCTGTAACACATTAAACAGCATGTGAATGTACCTGCAAATCTCTTGGTTCCATCTAGATGCTACTGTCCTCCTTATGCTTCAATACCACCAGCAACCCATGACATACATTACCAGTACAGAGAAAGTTTGTTTACTACGTCTCTTGTTCCCTGAAGTGTAAAATCACCACTTTCTCAGCTGCTGTCAATCAAACGCAGACATTCTAAAAGCTTCTTCTGGTCCAATTTATTGTCTACAGGCACACAGCTAATGACTTTCTCTGCCTACTGGCTGCACTAGAACAGACCCGCTGCACTAACCAGATTCAACCAGTCATCAGAAGAAAATCGCATAATCATCATAATCGTCTGTCCTGTTGTTAAAGGGTCAGATTCTGCTTTTTGTGGTCTGATGTTAGATTTTAGCGAAGTAAACGAGGCATTACAACTTGTATCTGCACCTTTTTAGCTTGATAACTAAGCATATTATGCCCACTTGAAGTCTGTGCTTGGGATGCTCCAATACCCATGAGTCTCAGCTACTGTTGCTATGGAGGCAAAGCCAGTCAGGCAAATTTAGAGCGTTTCTGCAAGTAAGGTGCTAAAACGCAAAAGTTTGTACTGTTCTCTTGGGTTCCACAAAATTTTATATTCTAAACCAAACAATGAATATAGGAAATATCTACATGCAGCCATACAGCTCTTGCCCTCATTTCTCACTCTGTCTGTAATAAAAGCAGAAAAATGCACCAAAGATACCAGTTTATCACAACTTGTTGGGTATTACTGTCATAAATCTTTGCATTGATTCAATAAGTTACAGTAACTTATCATTAACATTCACCAAAGAAGTTGATGCACTATGGTAACTAAGTAATTACAACATAAGTTACTCCTTTTCAATTTTACATGCAAATAGGCAAATCTGAATGTTCCAAGAGGCAGAGAAATAAAACAGGAGAGTGCACAACCAGCCGGGCTGTTACCTGTCCTACCTGTTGACTGTTGGGTAACAGTTTACTCTGAGATCTCAGCAGTTCATATTATAATCACCAGTGCTCAGGCTGTTCATCAGACGGGATGCCTAAATTAAACACATTTTTAACACTCGCTTTTTGTTCTGTCCGACACTTGAAGTGCTTCAGTGACAGTGCTGTAGGTGAAATAACGTGGTTTCGACCCCCCCATACAATACGGTCGTGCCACTGAATCAACAATCCACATTCATGCACACTTACTGCACTGACACCTGACTGAAGCCGTTCTGTGATTTTAATACTGTGCTGCTGTTTGTCAAAGAAGATTTCCCCTCAGAAAACACTCCTCTCATTCTGTCTCATTCTAAACAACAGCTTCCCGGCTTCATTCTATTTGTTATTGCTAGTGATGCACAGACTGTACAGACAGAAAAAGGCAAGCAGACTGTTAAAGCAGGCAGGATTGGTGTGCGTTGCTTTCATTTTTTACCTTCTACCTGTCCGTGTCTCACACGCTAAACAAGATGTCTCACTTTAGTTTTGGACCTAATGCTGCAGATTTTTCACTTCAGAAATGAATTTGAAAAAACTACATTTCTGCAGCAGAAACCAATCGTCTTCAGTTCTTAACCAAGGCAACTAAAAGGAAACCTGCATGTTATCACCCTCCTTTCAGCCAGAGCTAATTATAAAGCTGAAGCAAGGCGCAGGTGGAGGGTCCACAGTGTGATGGAGATATTTCTGTTCCTCAGCAACAGCCTGTTTGAGTCCCTGCTGGGGCCCCCTTCTATTCTGCCTTGTCCTCCTGCCATCTCTCCCTCCAATTTGCCTTTCATTTCCTCCTCTGTCCATCCTTTCTTCCCACCTCTCTCATATTCCTTCTCTTGTTCTACCTACATCTTTCCAGTCTTTACATATTTATGCATATTTTGGCTCCTAGTCTCCCTCCTTCCTTCACAGTTTCTTTCCACTTCTTTCTTCATTTTCCCTCCTCAAATTGTGATAAATAGAAAACCACACAATCTAAACCGGCTTTCTTTTCTCCTTTACGTTGTCCTTTTGCTTCCCCTTCTGGGATCCCTGCTGACTTTAACCTTACCGGGCAGTAAAGAGGCTCCTCATTTTTAATTAATTACCAGTGAACACAGGTAGTAATAATAATAATCATCATTAAAAAGGAAAACACAACAGAAATAAATATTGTGCTCCAGAGATAATTAGAAGGTGAGAGCTGTTAAATGGGTCAGAAAAAAAAGAGTCAGAGAGGACGAGAGGTGCTGAAGTGTTGGTGTGAGCTATCAGACATTACTGCTCAAATTCATACACAGATTATTCTGCACCACACATGTGCTGTTAGAGGCTGGGGCTGACTCTGAGTGTCAGTCCTCTTAACAAGACAACTGCTCATTAGGAGTGAGAACGCAGCCTGAACAAACTACAGGAAACAAGCGCTCGCAGAAGGTTTATGGGTGTGAGGACGTTGACATCTGATCTTGCAGTTACTCATGCATGGAACCTGACTGAGAGCAAACCACAGTGTGAAGCAGCGCTCATGTTCCACTTCTTGAAGTGATTTAATGGTATGAAAAACAGAAAGTGTAAGTCAAGTTAGGGTCACTGTGTCCGTGTTGTTTCACACACTGACTCTTTCCACATTTAAATTATAAGCAGCACTTGTTGGGCTTCTGGGAACATCCCACTTTGATTCAGCAGTAAACCTGTCACTGCATCATCAAAACAAACTTAAAATCTCAACACACACTTTTCATCAGTAACAATTCCACATGTACATAATGTGATCAGGACCATAACACATGTACGACTCAGACAGATCTACAGATCTAGAGAAGGTTACATATGCTTTAATCTCCTCCACACTAGTCGACAGCAATGGTCTTTATTCTGGTAATAGATGGCAAATTCAAAGCCTGCAACTGATTCAAAATGCTGCTGCCAGGCTTTTAACGGGCTCTAATGGAAGCATGACCACGTCACTTTTTTTTTAGCTTGTAAAGCACTAAAAAGCCAAGCTCCTGCTTATACCGGTGACATGCCAACTCCCTATGAACCTGATCGCTGCCTGACATCCTCTGGCTAGGCTAATGGTTCCAAAATCTCAACTTGTCATTAGAGGTGACGGGGTCTTAGCTGTCTGACTTCTTCAGCTTGAAATTCCCACAAACTTAACATCCTCCTAAATCTCTCCTTAAAACCTACAATCTCAGTGTCTTATCCGTCTTAATTAACCAACATGAACTAGGTGCTACTGCCGGTTCAGAGCTGGCTCAACTTGAAAACCTTCTAAGATCAGGTTTGTTTTTTTCTACAGAGCCGCCAATAAGCCACGTCACTACTACGTACATCTGTATGAGAGGATGTGAGCGCAGTGGAGCTGTAAGAATTAGCCATTGATTTATGCTGTTATAGGCTGCTTCATTTTACAGTTCTAACAAAGCTTCAGTTGGTCTTGTTGGTCATGATAATCCCACTCGAGATCACTTAGACCAGCAAAGAGCTGGTGCCAGTCTGGATCCAGTTTAAGCACTGAACTAACTACGCAGAATATTTAATGTTATGACATGGAAACGGTTCAGATTAGTTTGACTCTCTACAGTGATCTACTTTTGTGTTTTTGCCAAATTTCATGATCATGAAATCAGATGAAACTTGAAAACTACCAAACAATGAATGTTACGAGTTCCACAGTTACCATTTTAACAACATAGTGTTTTACATATGTGAAAAAGCTTTTGTTCACTATGGTTGTGTGGGTGTGAATTGTTCTGTAACGTCTGCCATCGGGCCGTAGCTGAAAGAGCTGGTGGCATGTTTGTGTGAGGTCCTCATAGATGATGGCTTTCCTGAGTCCCAGTGCTCTTCTGGGCACTGGAGACTACAGGCTACACTTCACTGAGCCGTCTGGTCAGCTACAGAGCAGCTGAGGTACCAAGATGAGAAGCAGTATGTTAGGATGCTTTCTATAGAACAAGTGGAGGGGGTCAGGGGAGCCCCGTCATGCTCCTGGTCTCTGTGCTGTTGAACTGATCCTCTGCTCACTGTCTTTAAGAGTCCTTGGATTTCTTTAAGTTGTTCCTTGCTCTCATCATGTTGCTTTCTTTGTTCATCATGTTTCTGATTCGCGTAGCTGTTATTTTCTTATTTTCTGTGATGTTTCCTACACAGTAGTTAATGTAAGGAAGCACAGTGGTTCGTCCAGGTCAACCTCTTTGCTGTGGGTAGCTGCTTCTGCAACGATTCCTTTCGGAGCAGTCCTGGAGTTGAGCTGTGGCCCCCCTGGCCAAATGTGATGGCTTTTGACTGGCGGGTGAGGGGTCTGTATGCAGGTATCAGAAACAGTGAGAGGTAGTCAGACTGTCCAAGTGGGGGGTTGAATCTTTAACATTGGTGTACACCTGGTCCAGGCTGTTAGGGCCTCGGGTGGAACACTGTACATTGATTAAATGTATTTACTGATGGTAGATTCACCTGTTTAAAGTCTCCTGCCACTATGCTGATTACAGCTGTGCGAATGCTAACTTAGGATTAGCTAGTGGTGGAATGTAAACAGCTGGAGGACTGCAGAGGATTCCCGTCCCTGCAGCCTGCATTTCTTCTCCGTCACCATGAAAATCGGTGTACAGCAATTTTGGGTGTTGAGCCACAGCCGGATCTCGTCCATTTTGTTGGTTAATGATCAGTGAGGAAAACACGGGGGAGAAAGGGTCAGCATGGGGCGCTTTGTAGCTTTGTCCACTTTGCCAACCTCGTTTTTGGTTCCTGTCTTGGCACCTCCTCTGTCTGGTCGGTATGCTGATCCATGGAGAAGCCGATGGACGGACTAATGCTATGTGGATTTGGCTGAAGTTGTTTAAAAAAAGCTTTTCACAACTTGTGCCGATGGTTAATGGTTCCTCACATCCACATCTAACGCTCACACTTCACTACACTATACACAAGTAAAAACACTGAAAGATAAAACAGAAACAAGCCTTCGTTCTGAACGCGTCGCTGTCATACATGCCACCACTGCCACGAAGGAGGACAGCTCCTGTCCGTGTGTTTCATAAAGGCTAAGATCTGTAAGTCTGCTGATGAGAACAAGCAGGAAAAAAAACAGTGAACATTAAGAGCTCACTCAGCTCTACTGTCAATGAGGAGACCGTCATTTCTACAGGATGAGCTGAAAACGCTGTACGTCATGAGGTTTACCACCGGCCTGGCCTGACACTTTCTCTGAGAACTGGACTCCAAATAGACTCGGCCATCAATTGCCAAGACTATTGCTTGCATAAGCAGACTACAGCTGCAACACCAGAGCGACTGTGTGCAATTCAAAGCCCCTCTCTCCTGACCTCATCGCCCCTTTCAGATTTCTAAGCCTCTGAAAATCCCCACGTCTCTTACTGCAGTGTCTGCTGCCCGAGTCTCAGACTAAATGTGCTTCAGGGGAGTAGAAGACGAGGGGAAAGGGCAGAAGTAAAAGCTGGACCGGTTTCAGTTGGCAGAAGTAAAGCGGTTATTCTTTGTCCGTGTTGTAAACTGATCATTTCCTCCCTTGTCTTGTTTGAAAAATGTACAAACTAATTGGTGGGTGACTGTTGAGCGTGAAGGAAATCGTTTTTTGTTAAGCGTCTAACAGAAGGAGCCTGTTGAGCTGCAACCAAAGCACACATCTCTTTTCAATCTGTCGCTGAAACCAAATGGCAGTGTTACTTAACAGGAGCAGCAAAACACAGGAGCAGCCTCAGCCAATGGTGGCGCCCGTTTGCTCCCAGTTCCCAGGGGGGAAATGAGGGGGGGTTGCTAAGTAACAAGCCTTGTTGACCCGGCCCCTCGTGGCAATGTTTTCTTCCTGGTTGACAGAGCCTGAGCTCCGTGAGCTCCTCCATTCAGAGCTGCCAACAGCACATGATGGGGAGGGAGACAAAGAATGGGAGAGGAGGGAGGTGAGGGAAGGAATGCAGAGGGAAAGGGAAACTGAAAAGGCCAATGACAGGAAAATAGAGGTTGCTGCAAAAAGAGAGCTGCTGAATTCATCCAAAATTGATCCTAATTTTCAATACTACTGTTTTATATCAGTAACTCAGTCTGATTCATTCTCAGAGAATCACGCTCTCGATGGAGTACTTCTAAAGTTACTTCTACTTGTAGTAAAACCCCTTTTGGTAAAGTATTTGCACTTATGCGAGTTTGTGTACCTCTGCCACCTCTGTTCTTAGTGGAGCAGGAAGGGATTAAAAGAAGTGAGATGTGGGGGAGAAATGTCCAGACGTCTTCAGATCCTGTAAATCTACCCGTGATTGAATGTGGGTCCAATTTAAAATCAAATTAAGAAACAAAGTTGGGAACCTGGGCTGTTTCTCTCTGAAGATGGCTGCTGAAAGCTGTGAAGCTATAAACGGGCAGAACGAGGGCATGCGCAAATTAAGTGCTCAAAGACACAACGTCTAACTGGGCTTTTGTAAAACAGATAGGACGTTCAGTGCACCACTGACCTTGTTCTTTGTGGATTCATCTGAAAGCTGGCGACTGGCCAACAGACGCCCGTCACTGCAGGGTGGTAAAGAAGACCTCGAACACGGCTGTTTAAGACATTTTTATGTTCGGGTTTAGGGCTGTATTTATTTTAAGACCCTGTCAGAGTTCTGCAGGAGCAGTGAACACCCTGGAGGGAGGAAGAGAGCAATGGAGGAGTAATAAGGGAAGGGCAAACAAAGAAGAAGTGAGCTTCACCTCTCACACGGCCTGTGGAGATTTATTTACCCCCGTCCACACTGCAGGAGATCGCAGCTATCAGCTTTTAATAGTCGACCAGGAGAGAATCTGTCTCTTACTGTCACAGCTTCATTACATAGACAGAAAACCTCTTTTACAATGTTAATCTCTAAATTATCTACAAATCTTATTAAAAGAAATGACAGTGAAAATCATTGCAAATAGTCCTTTAAGTTTGTCTATACAAAGCCTGATTTATCTCATTCCTCTGTGCTATAAGAACCAAAACCTGTTGCACTAGTTGACATGTTGTCTATTTTAAGACAAACGTCCTACAGGAGTAACTACAGCAGCCAGCTGTTACATTTAACTACTATGTCTTTTAAAAATTAACGTCACATTTGCCTCTTTCTGTCGTTTCATGTTATAACATCATCTAAAACTGGGCTGTTTGAACGAACCGTTATCTCACCTTCGCTGTCATGAACAAGAACGTGTGTCTGTTAAGTGCGGGAGGGTGAACCGTGGTCTGAGCGAGTCAGCAGGAAGAGTGATGAAGGGGATACGGGGATGATGAAGATGAACAGCAGCTCACCTGCTCCACAGCGAGCTTCTTGTTGGGCTGTCCGGTGATGAACGGCTGCAACCTGCAACACAATCAACAACAACACATCATCAACACAAAACTCACAATATCTGCTTTTTTAAATCTGTTTTGAAATGTGTACATTTTGACTTGTGTGATGCATGTCTGTCAGTCCTAGGGGTGTTTTGGGGACTTTTGCCTAATCTGATTCAACGGTCTAAACAAAGTGGTTGTTGTACGTCGTACAGACTGTAGCCTCAATTTTTACTTTGACGTAAAGCAAACATCTTCACACTGACTAGGTGCTGATGTTCTGTTTACATGTAACACCTGAAGAAGCTGTTCCGACATTTTGGGATATAACTTTAAATATGACAAGTCAGCAGAGAAGATTAGTATCAGTGTCTCCAGGCAGTGTCTGGATACACTGAAACTTTCCAACTTTTTCCAATAGCGCGGCTGCTTGTCAGTTCCGTAGTTAATACGTCGTCGTCTCAATGTTTAATTTCTTGGCTCTTTTAAGCTGACTTTCTTCTTCTTTCTGTTATTTATTGTCGCGCTTGCATGAAGCTCTAACTATCTAGAAACGTATTAATGATCCTCCTCACATACGGTTTTGTGTAGCGTGAAAAATGCAGGAACTCACTTATCACCATTTTAAATAATGGCTACGCTGTATGACCTTGAAGTCACGTTGCTGCAGAAAATTACGACCATTACTCACATTGAGGTGCAGGCTAAAATGGCAGCGAGTCTACGGCTGATTTTATGAACCTCTCAAAGCCCAAAAGTAATGATATACATTCATAGACATTATTTTTCCAGACACTAATATTTCACTGCGAGGACTTTTCAGATTACATTTCACTGCGTCTGTTCAGCCTCGATGTTCATTTACACCAGTTTCTTCGTCCTTCGTTTTTATTTCCATTAGTTTTTGAGCTCGTTTCCAGGCACACGGCTCAAGAATGACAAGACTGAAGCACAGATCCTCGTAATCTTCTTGAAATCCTTTGTCTCTTCTGTGTCAACAATAAAATCCCATAATAATGAATGTAATGAAATGAATTTCGAATGTAAAGTCCAAGCAGTCTTTGAAAAGGTGAACCAGAGCTCCAGTTCGGTTGATGATGTCCTTGGACGAGCTAATTACTGCAATTACACATTCATTGATATCTATATTTTTTGTATTTCTCAAACAAAGTAAAAACGTGGTGAAAAGTTAGGTTCATCTTCTTGGGATCAATTCACACCGTGGCTGAAAACTACATAGATCCAACAACACCTCAAAATTACACCTGAGATCCTCTAAACACATCAACCATCGGTAACTACAGGATGAAAACCTGAAAAGTCTTTGAGCTACAGTTACAGTGTGTAGCAGTGAATGGTGGAGTTATTTCCTATGAACCCCAAGTGTTTGGGGGCTAAACATCACAGTTCAACAGAAGAAGTGAGTCCACTGGTGACGTCGTGTCTTCGGCTCTCTGACACCGAACATGGAAAAAAGCAACATCCTACACGTTTTAAATTAAATTATTAGGTTTAGTGTAATTAGAATTTTCTCACTGCCCCTTAGGTTTAGCACGAAAAGACTTTGTTAGACAAGTTTGGCATTGTTCAAAACACAGAATGATAATAAAAATGAGAGCACAGCTGGATGTTAACATTCTGCGAGACTCCCTGCAACCTCTTTCACAACTAATACATATATTCATTACACTCTTTATTACAGGATTTACTGTCGACACAATATAGGGTGAGGATTCCATTAAGATTACTACGGCTGGTCTCTCTTGGCTGGAGGCAACCGTCTTCGAACGGCAGGCAACTGACGAGGAACAGAGGAAAAAACGGTGTGGATGTGAAATGAGACCGAACTGCGACTGACAGGCCAAATGTGAGCACAATCTCTTCCTAGACAGTCGCCGAGATAATCAGCAATGAACGTACCACCAGCGGTAATTCCTAAGCAGCCACCTCGCCATCCCACTGGCTGGAATTAGCATACTTCCCGGAGGTTCCCCGCCCCCTACCCTGCCCAACCGGCCCGGATCTGAGCCCTCCCTGGAGGCTTACAGTAAGTGCTCAACTCTCACTGATAACACAGACAGTGCGAGTGAGCTTTTAATTAATCTCCTTTAACCAGGGGACAAGGGGGGAAAGTCGAGAAATGGGGGGAGGGAGGATGAGGGTAACAGTGAATTTGGCATCTTCACCCCCAACACTACATCCTTCTTTGTCAAAGCTCATTAGAAAATCCCAGCCAGGCTGGCGAATCGCTCCCTGCTGAGTGAACTATTCAGGGCTCCGTACATGTGCTAGACTAGACTTGCTCCCCTGGGTCCTGACCCAAACACTGAGGAGGGAGGGAGGGAGGGAGGCAACAGGCAGACAGGAGGGGAGTGAAGAAGAAAGAAGACAAAGGGAAGTGGGAGTGTTGGGAAGGTTGAGATGAAGGGATGGAAACAGGTGAAGAGAAGGAAGACAGAGTTACAGGATTACTGACCCGCTCGTAAATACAATCAACTTTGGATCAGTTAATCAATATAACGAGCAATTCAGCTTCCTGCTGTGAAAAACGCCTGGTGAAGACTCTGAAGCTGAGGCGTCAGAAAAGTTAGAATAGGTTAGAATTACTGCACTGTGGTTGTTTGCCTCCTGCTCGTGTCTCTCCAGACATATTAGTCCAGGTTTGTGCCAGATGTAATGAAATTAGAAGAAATTCCTTCAAAGGGTTTCGTCACCTATTGCGTTCAAAAGAATGGGCCACAAGAGTTGGACAAATGTGAATCACTGTGGCCTTGACTTTTGGCCACGTCAATCTAATCAGTTCATCACTTCCCAAGCACACGCAAAAATAAAAAACGTTTTCCCGTGTGTGGCTCTTACGTCTCATGAAACAAAACGTTTCGACGAACATTTCTTGAATCAAAACAAAATGACTAAACGTGAATGTAACTGTGTCCTTGTTACTCAGCATATCACTGGTGACATAAATAACTCTGTGGACTGGTCCTTTAAAACCATCCGAATGAGCAGTTACACATACACTGAATAAAACTGTGCGAGCCAAAATTGAAGCAGACCTTCCTCGTGTTCGTTACTACAAATATTTTTATTCCACCACATTCACTTACCCCTTGATTTAATTTTCTGCACTACAGCCATTTTCATTTGAACACAACCCCCCCTCATTTTACACATCTCATAATTGCTGTGCAGCGTGTTGTGAACCTCCTCATTTACATTATCTGCAGCGTTTCTGTGTCCTTCTGACATTTTGTTGTTTTGCTCGTTAGCACCGAGGTGAGATGTTTCTACAAGCCTCTTGTTTTTTAATCTTTCCTCACTGGTCGATCGCATCTGCTTGTTTTTCAAATCAACTTTTATTTCCATTCACTGCTTATGTGTTTCAGCTCGGCACAAATAAATGAAGACGAACCAACGTAATGGAATAATTTAGTTATTCATACAGTAATCCAATCAATAACATAACGAGGAGGAAGGATGAGGGAGAGAGGAGGAATAATCTGCAAACAGGGGGTCGAATGAAATTAGTTCTGCGATGAGCTCACATGTAAATAAATGATGATAATAATCTGAGCTTCCAACTCGATTTTCCAGCTGGGTACTGGATTCATGGAGGATTCACACACAAGCACACACACACACAATCTGCATATAAACTCACAATGCACAGTCACTCTCTCAATTGTGCAGAGTTGTGTCCATTCAGGCTGCAGTGCATTGTGGGCCGGTGTGCAGCTTGGCAGGAGGAGTCGCAGATTCAGCCAAAAGAAGCGATTGTGTGTTTCTTTCTCCTCTGGCAGCTCTCTGTCCTGCACTGACCCCATTCCACACACACACACACACACACACACACACACACACACACACACACACACACACACACACACACACACACCTAGTACTGCTGATGCACAGCGGACAGGATTATACAGATGGACAAACACGCCCCCAAAAAAGGTGCAAAAATGGACTCATGGAGCTTCCACACGTAAAAAAATTAAAATGAAATAATAGCTTACTTTGTTATTTTCCATATTTTATTAAAACAGAAAACTACCCCACCCCCCATTTTTAAATGCCTTGGGGAGTGGAACAACCATAGTTCTATGTTAGTAGTAGTTAGATGAAGAAAAGTGGTCGTCACGGATTTGCTTTTTAACACCTGACAATGTCACTTTTATGTTTCAAGTGAAGGAAACTCCCTCAGTTTAGGGGAATTCCAACACTTACTCTGACACACACAGACACACACACAGGGCCATTTTTAATAACCCCCTGCAACCCATCCATGGTTCTTTGATGAGAGCTGTGACATTTCTCAGGATAGATGGGATTTCTGGGTCAGTTGGCGCCCGGCTCCGGGCCGCAGCGCCTCGTTCGTCATCCACAGATATTTCGGGCACCATGACTGGTCTTGTGAACAGAGATTAGCCGTGCAATGAGCCGGGCGGTTGTTAATGGCTGTGGGCTAAACACACACATATTAATGTCAGTCAGTGTGACAAGAAAGACATGCAGCCTTCTGACGGAGGGAAGGTTTGAGACAGAAAGAGCGCAGTGTTTACAAAGGATCATAGTGTGTTAGAAAGCAGTCTTGACCCGTGTGTGTGTGTGTATATACACACACACATATTGTCAGATGCTGGTGGCGTGACCGGGGTTACACACCACTAATCACACAAAAAAGGGAGGATCACACGCCTGCAACACACATCTACACACACAGATCAGTGTCACACAATCTGAGTGATCAAAGTGGCTAAAAGGACACACACACACACACACACACACACACCTCACTGTCATTTCATTGTTCTACAAAGCCAGACCTTGCAGACCTTGCAGCTACTGTGTCACACTTGATTTTCTAAAATGAACTTGACTCTAAATTTGATCTTGGACACACCTCAGCACTTAAATTACAACAATTTGACATGATGCTCAAATTTCAAACGTCTACATTTTCTTTCCCGTGTGATGGCGACACCTCCCACACTGCACAGTGATGGAGCATCTGACGCCCCTTTAACCTGAACCAGCATCGTTTCTTCTGCTGTCATTTAACTCACAGTTATAAAAGCAAAGAGTACGGACTTGATCCTACCCACAAAAGAATGACGCCTGAAAAACTGAGAAGGTCAAGTAAAAATACAATGAGGAAGCTTTTTTCTGCTTCTCTCTTCAAACGTCTTTTAAACTAAATGTTTAAAAAAGTAAAGATTCACAAGCTGAAGCCTTTTCGCTAATATGAGATCAGACTAATGAGTTTATGTATGTAAATATAAGCAGTAAAAAAACAAGACGAATGGCAGACGGGCTGTTTTTACCCCAAGGGAAATTATATACAGTGGGAGAGGAAATAAAAAATGTGAATATAAATGGATAGAATGTAAATAAAAAAACACAACAATAAGACTAGAATAGAAAAAATAAATTGAAGACATTAAAGACATTTTTAGAAAAATCCACAAAGATATGTTTCAGGTTTGACATGGAGTCTTCAGTTTGGGCTTGTTCCCTACAGTGTCCCTGTTTACAAAGTTGGTTCCACACGTTTAAGTGTCCAGCAACCTGTTTGTCCCATTCTACTGAACATGATCCCTCAGCAATTTCTTGGGAGAATTTCTTTAAAACTTGCACAAACATCCACTTGCACTCGAGCATGAACGCTCTGTGGACGCCGTCAGGACGGTTACAACAGGTTTCATTTAGTGTCGGCTTCACACAGCAGAGTAAACAGTAAATGTGGAAAACAGCAGCAGAGATGGAGGTTAAGGGAGAGATGACCTTTAAAATCTGTTGGACGTTTATCTTAAACCTTCTGTTCAGTCAAAACTGGAAGGGACATATCGTAACAGGAGTTTTTAAGGAAATTGCACAAATGTTCTGTTGATATTGACCATCTGCTGAGGCAAATATCTTAATACAATAATATATAATGAAGTAAAAAATGAAAATTGTATTGTTATTTTTGAACCTCAACAGTGTTCGTACTGAAGCTGGATATGTGTCACATCATCCGCTCTGATTAAAAATACAATAACTCTGAATAAAGCCTGATGGTGCAAACGCAGCTTTTCAAACCAAAAACAGTGAAGTGTTAATGTGTTCAGCAATGCATCGACCAGATCCAACAGAGTCATTTTTCACTACTCCCAGTCAAACTCCATAGGGGCATAGCAACAGCAGTAACCATGACCAGTGAATCCCACATGCATCTGGTAAGTGCTGCTGTTAAAAAATGAGATGCCTGGTAGATGGAGTGTGAGCAAACTGAACACCTCCATCTTTTCAGGTACCATGGTAACAAAATGGCCTCTTGGGGAAGCTAAAGACAGCTCTACTACATTTCTACAACTATTTGGTGATGTAGCCAACCACTGAGCAGATTGAAGCCAACCTCATTCAGATTATGTACTAGATGATCAAATATTCTAATGGTTCCCAAAACAATCAAACTTTAAAAAACCTGCTTTTACAATGAGAATTAACACTTTGCATTTGCAATGCCTCCAAAATCTAATCAGTTCATCTTTTACTCCAAGTGGACATTTTTGCAAAATTTGGAATCAGTCGTCATTACTCATAGTTCGGTAAGGAGAGTTACTGGGTTACCCTGCTGGTGCTTCAACACATGTCGTGTGTTTAGTGCTTCTCGTCTCTGTTCTCTCTGAAGCACTTCCGTTTTTTCGCAGCGTTTTCTCTGTTTGTGTTTTGTTAATGTGGATGTGTTAATGACTTTTCTTTTTTCTCCTACTTACTGCCAGTCAGGCAACCTCTTTGCCTTCCTCTCAGTTTAGTTGAACGTTTTCAACACAGTAAATGTGAGAAACTAACTCGAACTACAGAATTAACTGTAGCTTTTATAGCAGAAGCTAATTAGATTAGATTAGTTAGCTAATCAGAGTTACATTATATTGCATTACATAAAGTTTAAATTTACAATTTTATTGTTCAAATGATCTAATTACAAGATATTCAAGATTTTTAAGTGGGTAGAAAGCGGTCAAGAATCAGAAAAACATGCAAATTGCGTGGCCAATAATCGCCAGTCTTTCAGACATTTTACCATAAATGAGCTGCAACTAATGATCATTTTCATTAGGGATTAATCTGACAATTATCCCCTCAATCAGTTAAATGTTTGGTCAGTATAAAGTCAAAGTAAACACCCATCACAATGTCTGAAAAACCCATAAAGATCTATCCTAATATCTAGCTTTGTGAGTCAAAACCCAAAGATTGGACATTTGTATTATATATACAGTGGAACCTTGGATTGCGAGTAACTGTAGTCTGTGAGTTTTTTGCAAGACGAGCATGAAATTTTAATAAATTTTACCTTAACAAGAGAGTCCTTACAATACGAGTAATACGCTTTGTCTGCTGGGCCTCACGTGATCGCAGCTTCTCTCTGCAGAGTATTAGATGAATGAGAATCACCAGTTTTGCCTCCTCTTTCCAGCAGAATCTGAGTTGTTTCAGAACATTAGGTAGCATTAATTAAGTCACTAAAGTTTTGTTTGTAGCTTCCAGCTGTGTGTAGAATTTGTAGACATCTCTCAGTAAAAGGATCCATATGAAGTATTTCCGTGGTGAGGAGATATGCAGATGATGGGCCTCTGTACGTGTGTAGATTTTACATAAACAGCTACATTCATTTACAAAATTAATATCTTCATTGTATTTCCGATTACTTTCATATTTTATATGTTTTTCCTTCAAAAACAAGAACATACCAAACTCTTGAAAGGTCTTTAAATATATTTAGAGGTATGTCATTTTGTACCAAGCAGAAATTAAAGGGGTTCAGTTTTCCTAACACATAAACTCATGTGTTGTCCCACGTGAAGCCCTGTAGTTTTCATTTTGGACGTTTCTGTGTGACAGCAGAGATTAATCTGACCTCACCGGGAGACTCTTGGAGTCACTTGTGAAGGTCAGAGGTCAAACGGCCATCACCAGCGCTGCCAGCGGCCTGTGGCGCAAGGCTTTTTTGGGCAGCCCT
Source organism: Ctenopoma multispine (assembly GCA_034779795.1). Lineage (NCBI taxonomy): Eukaryota > Metazoa > Chordata > Actinopteri > Anabantiformes > Anabantidae > Ctenopoma > Ctenopoma multispine. The sequence continues at coordinate 1,986,194 of JAUYWH010000014.1, forward strand.
CTGCTTCCATGGCAACGGTTTACAGCAGCGGGGAGTGGCTCCTGCCTCACCGTGTGATGCACCAGCCATGTATAAATCACAGAGGAAAACAATAGGGCCATACCAGCCCCCTCCAGACCTCTTCTAACCTCCAGAGCTCCCAGCACGAGCCAAGACGTGCAGAAACGTCTCAATACGTCCTCTGCAGCTCACTCCTGACATAAACTTATCTACGTGTTTCTACATTCTTCTGGAGTTTTACCCACTGAAGCACAAATTCATGGATTTGATTTTTGACTAAGCAGCATCGTGATAGTGGACAACATGCCACCAGAACGTAGTTAAATCGTGAGAGCATAGAGGATCTTTCTCAGCATCAGTTCTGAACCGGGCAGTGCAGGGATCTCTGACAAGCTTTGTGGAAACTGGATAGGTTTTACGCGAAGCAGCAACATGCAGACCAGAAGTGACGACACCATCAGAAGATTAATACTTCAAGTTTAAAAGAGGAACTTCATCACGGATACAGACTTTAATAAAGAGCCCAGGACTCCAATTTACCATTTGTCAAACAGAGGTCTGAGAGGAAAGGCTGTCTGAGCCTACCCTACACTCCAAAAACAGAAAAACGACAAAGCCCCCGACTCTTGTACATGTGAGAGAAGGCGAGAAGCTCACATCTTCGAAAAGGAAACCCCGTGTACTGAACATCCTCCTCTCCTCTTTTGCTGAATCACATCTCCTCCTCCTCCTCCTCTTCCTCCTCTGCTCTAATCTACTCTTAAAGTCAGACTGAAAATCCCTCCGGCATCATCAGCTCCCATTTCTCCTGATCATCCAAAATGAGTCTAACTTCACATGATTAATATTATCCTGCTGCAACTCTGACCTTTGGCCTCTGTTTTATCAGCTGGTAAGGAAATCGAGTTGGAGGAATAAATGACTAAAAGTCTCTTTAGTCTTCACCTTCCTCCTGCTTTTCTCACCACTCCACCACTCGAGAGGCTTCCTACTCATCACGTTCCCCTTTGAAGAGGTGTGACAGGGAAAACAGATGATGTGGGAGTCGCTCTTCCTTCTATCGCCTGACGTGATGTTTTATCTTTGGCTGTTGTCTTCTGCGTCTCTGACCCTCTTTAAAACGCCGCCTTGTTCGCGGAGACGCTGGCGGCACTGATAAGACGCCATCCAGCGCTTCATTAGTCAAATATATTGTGTGCAAACATTGCTGCGGCTTCACTTCACGACGTGAGCTCTGCAGGTCTACTGCCTGCAGTCATCCATCCATGATTCTGTTTATTTTCGAGCTTTCAGTAATGCTTCTTTTCTAACCAACGATAAAACAGTTGTTAACACGTATTTCCACGTCCAACATGATCATTCATTTGTGAGTTGTGACTGCGTCCACCTGATGAGAATACTTCCATTATTTTCACTGCTGCGGTCACTGGTCTCTAACTGTTCTGCTGCTGCTCTGTTTTAATCTAAATATAACACAGACACTGATATAAACTGACATTACAGTTATTAACTACGTTTTGTCTTGTGTAGCCACCTCAGTCAGCAGATTCAGATATGCAACCTTACATCATCAATAACTAGTTTTTTTGAGACGGATTTAAGTTTTTTCGGGCTCCGTTTCTCCCCGTGTGATTGTTTATTAAAGGTCTCGCTTGTGTTACGTCTCCTACTTAACTCCACAGTGTCGTTAGAGTGCTGGTCAACTCTGTGCTTTCTCATGAACGTCCATCGTTCATCTTACAATGACAGTAAATATGTATCATGATGATGTTAAACTGAATAATCAAAATTTATTATAACCTCATAATATTTATACTTATTTAAATTAATTTATAACTGTTAATAATTACATTAATACTTGAACTGTTCCTACATTTGCCTGTAACTTAATCATTTGTTCTATAAATGTTTATAAACTCAACTAAACTGTAGACGTCTCCTCTCTAAAAATATTTATTTTCTATTTACATATGTCTACAGCTCGTCTCTGCTTTTCATGAATCAAATCTGCTGCTTCTGCTGCTGCTGCCGCCCTGTCACGGAGACCTGACTGGAATGAAAACCAGAACAGCTTTGAGAACAAGATCAACAACCTCTACTGTGATCAATAACCATCTGCGATCGGTTTCACATCTCGACGTGTCTGAATGGCGAGAGCCTGACGAAGAATGTTTTCTGACAAACAGATTAAAGCTGCTGTGCGAATTTTCAGTGAACAAATATGTATGTGGAATTAAAAATTGAAGAACTCCAACCCACAGAAACTGATGTGAACTGCGCCACAAACCTACGCATGTGTTTACGACACATTTCTTTAATTAGAAATTGTGTTTAGACTGAGTTTGATTTTCTTCAGGACACACTGAAGTTTTACTGCACTCGTTCTTGTTTATGTGGTGCATTTTAATAACAAATGACATCCTTTGCATCACTTTGTGGCTATTTTGAGTTTTCCGTACAGTTATTTAGTGTTTCTTAGTCATTTTGTTCAACTGTGCTGTTCTGAGTCCGTCTGCAGATGTTTTGAGTGTCTTGTTTTTGATCATTTTGAGCTTGTTAGATTACTCCAAGTCTCTTTGCTTTGTTTTGAGTGTCTTCTTCTGGTCATTTTAATCTTTTTGGTCACTTTGAATCTCGCTTTAGTCATTATACAGAGAATCCAGGGGTTTCCTGACTTCTACATGTGCGGAACAGTAATAAACAATCATTTCTCTTTTGATTCACTTTTTGTATTAACCACTGGTTTTTAAGTTGTGTAATCCATCACAACAAACATCGCAATACATACAGAGTGAAAGAAATGTACAAAAACGCAGCACAATACCTAAAAGATCCGGTTTAAACAACACTACTGATGACAGCCCTGGAGGATCATTCGGTTTAAAGCTTCATTATAAGACACATGAAGGTCGCTCTCCCCTTTGTAAACGACTGTTTACTTGTCTGATTAATGCTACGTTTATGAAAATCTCCTAGACTAAATCTTTGAGCACATACTGAACACGGAGGGATCACAGTTGTTCCACCACGAGCTTCCAGAACAGCTGCTGATCTCTACTGATGGCTTCTCTATAGTTGCCATAACTCTGAGGTATAGTTAAATGTTTTAACGATGTCCGTGTCAGCGATAGAGGTTTTGTGTGTAGACTGTCATAATCCTGCAAAGCTGAACTATAAAATGACCTAAGTGTTAATGAAAGTCTATTAAAATCATATCTGGACTTTATATGAGTACGAGACACTTGAAATGACGAGTGCTAATTACTTTCTTTCTTCCTGCCAAGTAACGAGTAAAGGTGCAACGCACTCCCCCTTTGTTTTGACTGTTCACTGAACCTTTGCCTCTTTTAACAGTATCCATAAAATTTCAAAAATGACTCAAGCAACTACATTCAGAGTACTTTGTCTGCACCACACCACTCTTTAATCTTTCGCTTCCTCTGTCCTCGCCTTCTCTTTGCCACTCTCTTCAACCCAATCGCTCATCCATTCAGCGCACATCACTGTAACAATGGTGACACCGTTTCACTTCTCATCTTATTTGTCTGTCTTGTCCTTCAGTTGCGCTCATGTCTAACGCTTCACAACCCCTCTGCTGGGCGTCTGTATGAGGTCAGAACAGGACAAACACAGCAACTCCTTCACCCTTTAACATCCAGCGTGCACTTTCCTGTAAGCACTCAAGTACATATTATCCTCGCGGATGTCACCGCCCTCTCCCATCTATTAATCTCTGCCTCGCTCCTGTCTCTCTCTTTCTATCCTTTCACTAGCGTTCTCCCTCTCGTCTTTCTCCCCCTCCCCCCCCCTCACCTGCTTCACTTCATCCCACTCTGCTGCGACTCTCTCTGTTAGGCTATCAGTCTCTGCCGGGCTTAGCAGCTCGTTCCTAATCAGCTTACTGCCAATGAGACTAAGCCTGAGCTGAAAAGGCGATTGAGGGAGGCCGTTTAGCCACTGGCTGACAACTGGCAATAGCTGAGGGGGGGTGGTGTCAATAAAACTTAGCGTTGAAAGGGAACGAAATTTAAAAATGAAACTAATATATCATCTTGGGTTTTAAGAGAACAGAGACCGTCTTGAGAGTGGAGATAAAGAGGGACAAAAGAAGAAGTATCTCAATGCACTTCAGCCGAAAGTCGGCGCTTCTTGCAGCTCCAGGGGGAAACTTCAGCTGCTAAGCCACGCCGAGGCCCCACGAGGCCATGAACTACCAACAAAAGCATCAACTCTTTCAGTGTCAACATTTTCGGTTCCTGGCTGGGCTGTTTTTTTTCTGTAGCTAAGACGTGGATAAAAACTGGGATATTTTCCAAATGGCCCAGTTTTAGAGTTCCCCTTGAAATTCCAGCCCTGGTTGTCCCATTAGTTACAGTGTGAGGCGCGCTGGAGAACAAAGGTTTGGCCGTTGAAAGCCGTTTGGATGAAGAGGCTGTGGAGGGAAAGCTGCTGTCGCTGCTGCGAGCGGAGCCGGATGTCCAGAATCAAAGAGATGCTCTCGTTTCTCAGTGATTCGTGAGAAACGGCTCAGAGGAGATTGGGGGGGCTGGGGGGGGGGTGAGACGGCTTAAAAATCTGAACATCTCTCTGGATGAGAGTGGACGCAAAAGATGGAAATGGAAATGTGCCTGATTTAAATGTGACCAGCGGTGCAGTGTCTCTACAGGCCTGTGAGCCTGTGGCAGGTACTTTTATGTTTGAACTTGCACGTCTTGGCTTCACTGTGAGTCTAAATACCTGCAACATCACCTGCGACTGCTGCTTAATGATATTTATAACTCTGTGTTTCATTTTCTTTCTCTAGTTAAAAACTGAGATACTGGCCTACGTGTCACTAATTCTGCTCTGTATTAGTTTTGAATGCTGTTGCAATTAATCAATTAAGTCATTTATAAACCAACAGAGGAAAATTCACTCACTCAAGTTCCTCAAATGTGACTGTTCACTATATCACTGCAATATGAATATATTACATCCCAGGTCCCAGAGTCCACAGTTCAGCACTTCTGATGCATCTTATCTGCCTGTATGCATCACCAGGTTTCCATTCGTTTATGCTACATGTGCAGATTATTTGATGTCTTGTTGCTTTTTGTTCGGTGCCGTTTTTCTTTTAAACACCATCATGCACAGGCGCCGTGGGTGAAAAACAGGCTTTTGGCTAAATCAGACTCACAACACTGACTCACATCATCTGGACCATTGTTTGGTGTAGAATTCTAAACCACACTGCTCAAATATCACTGACACAGCAACACTGACTATATGTGCAATATTTGTCATTTCAACAACTATCCTGAATATTTAACTTATAAAAGCAAATCTACTGTCCACTGGTTGCTGCCGCTTTTGAAGCCTTGTTTGTTGCATCTTTAGTTGTAATTTATTGACATTAACTTTAAAAAAAAGCTGCAACGCAGAGTGTACCAATCATGTTCAGCTTTAAACTGGCTCTTTACGCTTTTTATTGCTCTAATAGCCTCATGTGGACAGTGCAACAAGCCGTTAACACCTTATGAAGTTGCTGTGGTAAATGTGGCTTATTGTCACATCCCCCTGATACAAAGAAAAACTATCCTTCATTTGGAGTCATGTTAAATCCACCTATCAAACCTAGGTCCCATACCCAGGTTTTATTTCGTCTCTCTACCAACGTCTGAGGGAACCGTCTTGCTTTTAAGTGGCCACACGTTCCATTTCCTTCACCAGCTTGTCTGTAACTGTGTCTCTGCTGTAGAGAAGAAGGAGGAAGTGTATAGAGGCATTACCAAACAATTTTTCAAGAAAACAGCTGCCTGTTGCAAAAACACAGTGCAGATAAAGGGAAACTACAAAATAAATAACTGCTGGTTTGTCACTACAATCAATCTCCTTCACATTACACATAGTCATCGAATCCATTGTTAATACTGTTTTAATTAGAGTTAAGTTTTGAGGAGATGGAAAATTTGGATTGTGTAAATGAATTGAACCTGACAGACTTTGAGTTATTTAGTTAAAAAACCATACAAGTAACTTTTAAAACAACCATCACACTTTTAGTTCCTGAAAAGCTCACACTTCGTGGAAACAAGCTTTTAATCCCCCTGGTAATGTGTGCCACCCTCACGTTGCTGGGGGAGAGTCCTAGTGAGTGTAGTGTGTGAGGAAGGGGTGGGGGGAGCACCCAGGACCCTCTCTGTCCGTCTGTTTGTCTGCTGCTAACCTCCACCGGCATCCACCGGCTCATTGGTCACAGTTTGAAGGGGGAAGGTTGAGTGAGAGCTGGGGGATCAGAGGCTTACAGGGAGGGGCTGCAAACCACAGACAAATTATCCACCCTCCCCACACACAGCGGGTCACAGAATAAGGAAAAACATCCTCTGCCATACAAACTGTCTCATACGTCACTGCGGGTGGAGATTCGACCAGAGTTTGATCACACAGGTGACATTTTGACTTTCACATGACACCTGCTCCAACAGCCTGAATAATCTAACTGGGAACCATTTCCTTTTTCCTCCCCCCTCCTCTGCTCTCCTGTCCTCTGGCACAGCTTTGGGTAAGTGGTGGCAGCAGCAACATCTGGCCACAAAAGTGCTGAGTTCCCAGTTTCTCTCCAGTGCTGGCTTCAGTCTGTGGCTCCAATTTGCATTTCTGGAAAACCAACACAGACCAAAATGGGTGCCCAGCTCCCCTCCCTCTAAGGGGGGAAAAAATGCAGTCAGGAATTTTCTTTTTCCATTCTCCCCAACAAAGTAAAGGGATCAGACAAGTTCTGTAAAAAGAAAATAAAAAAAAAACTATGAATGAGAAAACAACAGATGAAGGAGCAGTGAAGCACAAAGAGCGAATGAGGGGAGGAAAAAATATCACTGGAGGGCAATTATCTGGGCTATTTCTGGAAGACTGCTTTTCCATTCTGCAGTAGGGATGGAGGGAACAGGGAGGGTCTGTTTGGCAGCTGGCTGGAGGAGGTGGACAGTGAAGAAACAGGAGGGGGTAGTAAGAGAAAGGAGGAGAAGTGAATGAGTGCACAAACCTAGAGACTGTCCAGTACAGCGAGTACAGCAGGGTCCCGCTGTCCCTTACAGGCTGAGTTAGCAGGAATACAGAGCCACAGAAGAAAACAGGAAGGGGGGGATGAGGGTGAAAAGAGGAAGAAATAAAGACAAGATAACAGAGGTGTAGAGAAGAAAAAAATCAGATGTGGCCCAACACTGCAGAGACGTGAAGTCTGAGGAGGTGATGAGAGAATCTGCAGCGGTTTGTTGTTTGTCAGGGACACTGAGACAAGCATACGGCGTCTTTATCTGCTGGTTTACTATGTGATCCCATACTCTGAGTTCACAAAGGACAGAAACCAAAATAGGAAACCATGACCTAAAACGACGTGTGAAACAAAAGGAGGCTCAACACGTGCATTGGTTCAGGAGGATCCACAAACGATTGCAATATACAGAACATCTGAGAAAGAAACAAACAGTTCCACCACAAAATATTCTGGAGAATTTTACATCTTCCGGCGTCTGTTTGTATTTGTATTGATCCTCTTTGGTTCACTACTCATGGATGTGGAACCTGATACAAGAAATAATATTTACATCAGAACCTTAAAGCTGCACAGATGAATGTTTATAAGACACATGGATCTAGTGTGAAGCGTGTAGCTCATAGTGACAAACCCAGAGACAATTAACACCAACTAGGAGGTTCTACCTCAGCTCTACGGATCATTTTATCTTTCTTTAGCTTGTCGTTTTGGTTTCGTAGATCACAAATTTCCATTTCTAATCCACTGCAGACAAACTGCACAACAATAAACAGCATTCAAAGACTCGCCAGTGAGGACAATGCACCACGTAGAAGCTATTTAATGGAGACAAGAACAGAGCTTAATGTCAGACTTTAAGTACAACTGAATGTGTAAATACAGTAGTTTGCTGACTCTGTATAAGGATGATTTTGTCTGAGAAACGTTTAATCAGGTCCAGTGTTCACTGCTGTAGTCCGAGTCCTCTACATCAGCACCACACTGAGTGGTGGGTTTCCTCTCACAGAGCCAAAGCGTCAGAGCAGCCACAGAGGGTGGAGAAGCGCTGGCACGCTGTGTTTTTCACTACACCCCACAGCAAGGTAACGTTGTTTACCTTGATGGGGTGTTGGAGGTATGCTCGGCACAAAACAAAATTAAAGTCTGTTGCCTGCAGCAACTTTTCAGCTCTGTACTATTCCTACCTGCAGTATTAAAAGGACTAGCTTGGAGATTTTTTAAGCTGGTCTTAATCCACAGCGCCAGTGAATGTTTTCACCTAGAGTGTGACTGCACTGTAAGACATGAGGACCGGCGTGTTCAGCTCTTGTTAAGTGCAATAATGCATTTCAACGACCACTCAAGCCTCGTAGGAAGATTCAACAGCCCTTTTGAGCTAAATTGAGTCGGTATCTTTTTAACATTGATGACCAATTTCTGTACATTAAATGGACATTGCATTACCCCACCAGCCCTTTAGTTCAAAGTCTGAGAATATCTGAGTGAGCCCATGTACAAACACAGCAGGTAATTATCTGGGGAGTTCATGTGAGGGAGTGGGTGCATTCAGTCAATCTGCTCAGCACAACACCAGAGAGTATGAAAAATATTTACCATGCTTTCCCCAAGTGAGAACAAGTCTGACATGAACAACGTCCTGTTGGTTACTACACGTGTGAAGGACAGTATCTGTGCGTTAAAACAGCTCAGGAGTAGAGAACTTTGAATTTTCATAGCTGAAAAAGTCTCATGCTGTGGTTAATGCGATATATCAGACCAAACATTTATATTAATTTCAACTTTTCAAATCAGTACTATTGGCTCACAATCTTCAGGGAGAAGCCAAAAATGTTCTTGCAATAGAAAAGAAAATGTCAAACCGCTTCCAAGCAGTAATTTATCCCTCAAACTAAATTCTTCCATGTAGGAAGTTCAGTCCAGACCCCTAACACTGACTGACAATAAAAGCTCTGTTCCCCAAAGATAGACAAGAAATCTGTCAAGCAACAGATTACAACCAAAGCATGGCAGAAGGCGAAAAACTGAAGCGTCACAAAAAAGCCAAATTTCCCCTCTGACCTATTACAACAATAACAAGTTAAGTAAGGTATGAACTGAGTCCTAATAGCTCCAACGTTCCTCTTTGTGCTTTCTGTTTACTCAGACTGGTCCCATCAAACCGGCTGCTCAGTCATCACACCAATTTGGCTGCTTATTTTCCAGTGCTGCGATCAAAGTTGTCTGAGTGAAGTGAGGCAAATTTACATCATGTTTTGTAAAGTGCAAACACTTCAGTGGGGAGATGAAGAGAAAAGATGAAAGAGACAAAACAGGGAGAGAAAAAAAAAACGAGAGCACAGGAAAGACAAAGAACTTGTTAGCGAGTTGCAAAAGCCCAAAGCTAGAACAGACCTGATGGTGCAGAGTGATACAAGAGGCCTGTAGCTGCTGCTTGAAGGCTTTTAACAGAGTCAGAGACGCAGTGAGGATTAGAAAAGTAGGCGAGAGAATAGAGGACAGGCGGAGGAGAGGAGGAGGTCGAAAGAAGAAGAAGAAAAAAAAAAAGCTAAAAGTGGGATGAAGCAGACAGAAGAAATTGGAGGACTGAAACAAAGAAGATTGAAAAGAAAGTGGGAGGAAATGGCGGGGAAAGAACGATAGCAATGAGGAGACACTGAAAGGAGAAGGTGAAGGAAAGATGTGGGTAGAAAATGGGCAGAAATTGTAGAGATGGAGAAAGTGAGGGTAAAGTGGATGGAAGGACCGAATTTTAAAAGCAGAAGACTTGATGGGAGCACGTTGATGAAAATGGGTCTGTTTTAAGGAACGAGGAAATTGCCTCAGGCTGGAAAAAGCTGACCTGAACTTTACTGAAATCTCCAGACAATCGCCAGCAGCGGAGAAAGCTCAAAACTCAAAAAACATATTGAATGACACAGATTAGGAATATGGTTAGACAATGTGCAACAGAAGAAAGCCGAGAAAATCCTGCACGAACATTCATTCTCGGGTCTTCCTTTAGCACATTTACGTTGCCACGTTATAAGTCACTGTGCTGTTCACAAAGATAAAGCAAAAAGACATAACACAATTTTACATTTGTTCTGTTTGTGTCATTGTTCTAAACATCTAAGCAACTTAAAGCTGCAGTATGGAAGTTTTTTATCGTTGAAATATGTTCAGCACTGGCTGTGCTACAGAGATATCTGCAATCAAAGGCTCATCCTTCAAATCAGCTAATTTCAACCCCGGTATTTCTACTTCACTCTGACTAATACCTGAAGGAAGGGCAGAGCATAGCAGATAGTAGAACTAAACTGCAGAGAGCGAGAGCCAGAGGAGAGCAGATTGATTTCAGGTGTTATGCTAGGGTTAAATAAAGTTTATTTGACCGTCAGTACCAGCAACGAAATTGTGTTTGCAGAATTGCAAACTTACAGAAACTGTGCAAAAAACGACTTAAAGTCCACAAAAGACGACTGAAATTATATGCATGTAGGAGACAGCTCCTCACTGACAAGTTTAAAGTTACATAAATGAAGTTGAAATGAATTTAGACATCAATTTATTTGGCTCTAAAAAGATAAAAGCTCTTGTTAAGACAGAAGAAACAGGAGGCTTTACTGATTTGTGCTGCTGTTTGTAGCTAAAAACTTCAGTTATGAAATGACTCAAACACTTGACCTAAAAAAAACTCTTCATCCCATTAATACATGTGTTTATTGAAATGTTAGCTAGAATCATCATAGAAAAGTATTCATACTGAGGTAATAACTCATCAGCATGTTTTTGGCTTTATACTGTGCATTTTTGAATTTGAGATGCATTTCAGTCAGAGAAGAATAAAATAAATATTAATAAGGGACAACAAAAGTATGTAAATGCTCACACAGCCTCAAAATAATGAAATCAGTGTCAAAACAAATATAGCAAAAAACAGAAACATGCAGGCTGAAGTCAAGATATATTACGCCTACCAAATTCACAATATTTATGAGCAAGCTATGAACAACTCAGACAATTTTAATATTATTTGCATTTTATTATCAGTATGTAGATGAGCAGAAGAGGATGTCTGAGCACCGAAATAATCACGTCCCTGCAACAAACTGCAGAAGCTATAAAAGCATCAGAGGCAAAGAAAAGAAGAGGAGAACAAGAGAATAACCCCAGGCTGATCTTCAGAGTCTAAAGCAGACCTGATGCAGAGCAAGAGCCCAAATCTACAAGAGCAAACCCTCAAGTGGAGAACTGGGTGCAGGCACCAGCCTGGAGGAGGAATCAGGAGAGGGAGGGGAGGCCGGTGCAGCACAATGCCTCAGTGTAGCCCCTCAGCAAGGCCTCGAAACAAGGCACAATGGATGCACTGTCAGCAGGGCTTCTCCTGCACTTTCATAGGTCTCCCTGACACCAGGCCTCTCCCCTTTTTCAATAACCAGCACAACAACCTTTTCAGGGGCCGGAGCAACGGTCTGCTCCTTGACCACTGGGCTGAAAGAGACCATTCTGTGCTCAACGGCCGCTGTTTGAGATGGTTTTTGTGTTTCTTCTGGTTTTTTTCATTCCAGTGCTGCCACTGACATGCTATTAGAGAATGGGAGATTATCACCATGTAGCTGCTCGCTAAGCCATGGGGCTTTCTTCTTGCTCTTAATGGCCTGTGGGTAGAGCTACTGAAAACTGAAAAACCACAGGGGTTGAACACATTGGTGCAATGAATGTACAAATTCAGTGCAACAAAGTGCAGAGTTCAGCGATTTCTGCACAAATGGATGGAGGAAGTTTCCATTCAGGGAAAGAAAGTATGAAAGAAAGTCATGAAAAATTTAGAACGGAGGTGACCATCAATGATTCATTGACCTGGCAGGAATGCATTTTAAACACTAACTGGTCAAACACTCCAGGTAAGAGCATCCATTCTTAAAAACACCAGACGAGGCTTGAATCGGTAACGACCATCTTCAAACAGAGTAAAACCGAAACAACCGGAGATGATCTTTCATTCATGGAGCTTTCCAAGTAAGAGACTTTCCATCGTGGCAGCAGCCATTAGCCAACTGGAGCAGCTCAAATCCAGTGTCAGACCACTGCTCGCAAACTTCCCATTGATAAATAAGTCTGCATCAAAATGTCTTTTAGACAAAAAAAATAAAGTTTTGTGTAACGTGATGTCAGTGAGTACCTTTTTCCAGTGACTTACAGAACATCAAGCCTGGCAAACAGGAAGGTAAACAAGAACCCAAACAAAGAGTTTTGAGAACCCAGTAGTAGGGTGAACGTCTCAGTAACATCCATCAGTCCGGTCCTTACGGTTGGCCAGACGCATCTGCCTGTCTGGAGTTAGCCAAACAGCATCTACAGCACAGAATCCTGTGGTCTGACAAGACATCTAAAACATCATTTCATTTTGTCATCCAAGCTCTTGAACTACTTTCAGCAGGAGGATTAAAGCTTCTGCTGAAGTGTCCTCGAGCAAGACACTGTATCACTGCCACTGTGCTGCAGCTGACCTCTGACCTCCCCGTGGAAGGGAGTGAGCGCAAAAGTAATTTCCCTACAACAATCAATAAAGCATCACATTACCATCCTCTAAATGGGAAGCGCTGTAATGTGTCATAATTAGTGTCATTAATCAGTCTGTCAGAGTAAAGTGTTCGGGGATTTGTAGCCCGGAGGCAGCAGGTCTGCGTTCGCTCTGGTCCAAACTGGGGGGTTCTTCCTGTTATCCACTTTTATTTTTTAATTTCTGTGTTTTTCTGTTTATAAATGTATTGTAATTTGTCTGTTTTCCTTTTTTTCCACCCAATTTCTCAGTTTTCTCAGTTTATTTCAGATTTTTCAGTTTTGTTTAGTTTTATTAATTTTTTTGCTTTTAGTTTTCAGTGTTTGTTCTTCTGGATCTTCCAGGTTTTCCATTGTGTGTTTTATGTTTGTTTTTCTTCCCGTCTCTGTTTGGACCTTTGGTAAAGCAAGTAATGAAACATGCCCAAACAAACAAACAATAATAATAATTGGCTCTCACAGTGAGTCACGCTGATGTTAATTGTTTGAGGTTCAGCGTCTCGCTCAAGGACACCGTGACCACCAAACCTGAAGATAATAGACGATGCCTGCTACCTGTTGACCCGTTTTCGGTTCGACTTCAAACCTTCAGGCTGCATAATGTGTTTGTTCTCTTTCTCTTATCTGTGTTTACATCCCCCATCCAACAACTTTTTGTTGAAGAACTTTTCTATTAATAGATTTTATTTGACTATAAAATAAACATTTGCTAAAAATACTCCACACTGCAATAAACCGACTACTCAAAATCCTCAGTGGGTCTGAAACCAAACCTGAAACCTCTCAGAGAGGACAGTCAGACTCCTACAAAGCTCCAAGACGGTACCGAAAACCAACATTAAGTGAAAGAGATTTTAAAAAAAAAACAGTAATAGGAAACCTATTTCCCCCAACACCAAACAAGCTGAAAAAAAAACCCCTCAGCTTTTCTCTGTGCTGCAGAAAACCCATTAAAGTCATGTGAAAGCCTCTATGTCAATCAGTGCAGTGAATGCATGTTGTGACAGAAGGCGAGAGAGCTGCAGTCGGCGACAAATCCTGCAGAGAAGATGCATTTCAGATCAAATTCTTAAGACAAATCCCAGCGGAGTCGAGAAGCAAGAGACACAAAACTGAGACTGACTGTGACTCGCCTCATCTCTGTGAGCGAATCGTCACATGTAAGAAAAACAGAAAAATGGGTGGGGTTGACCTCAGTGACAGAGGAGGAACATGAGCAAACACCATCCATCCATCTCATTTTCATTCAATGGTGCATCTGTTGTTTGCACTGAAGATTATTTAATGGTTTCAGGGAACAAAGGGGGTCTGAGCCAGTCGGCAACATAATTAAATATGGATTTACGTATTTCAGATGCTGTTTATCAGGGTTACACCGAAGGCTGACATGACAGGTAATACGACGAGGTTAGTCCAAAGTATTTATGACGACGGACGGGAAATTGTTTATGCGACCGCTGAATAATTTATATAAAAATACACTGACCACTTAAATTAATTCACTATCCAGACAGGATTTTTGGTAAGTGTCTTTTATGACTAGAACAACAGCTGTTACCTAATAGAGGTCATGTTTGCTCATGACTTATACATAAGAGCTGTTTAATATGCTCACAATATGATGAGTTCAGTGCTGAAAGGAAGAATGTACAGAAAACTTTATGTAAAGAGGAGGGAAATTAGCATTTCCAAGTTCTAAACAAGTTCTACTTAAGAGACACTGTAAATGGAAGCAGCTGATTTTATACATATTACTTCTGCATTTGTGGGAAATTTGTGTGAAGCATTTTTTGTCTCCACGATTTTATAATAAACCATTGATGAGTCAGATGTGTAAAGCACTCTTTTAAAGGACCAAATTTTTTGTCATCATCCCTGATTTAATGAATAACTTGTTTTTTTAATCCTTTATGTACATGTTGTATTTGGTTTTTAGAGAACTTAGATGTTGTTTTAGTTTTGAAAAGCCTGGGTTTGTCAGGTGGTTTATTCTAGAAGGTACCACAACGTGAATCCTGACCAGTGATTGACGTAAACTGTCCACCAACCTCTTTCCCAGGGTGCTGAGTGGCGTGCTGAGGCTCAGCGGAGCTCGCGCTGGTTTGCGGTTGCGACCAGCCAGCTTGGTGGGACACGACTCCGTCTTCGGGGACTCGGGCTTGCGAGCTGGGCTGGAGCCAGGCTTGATGTTGAGGTCCTTCAGGACGTCGTAGTTGATCTTAGAGGAGATCTTCTTCTGCTCCAGCATCTTCTCGATGGCCTCGTCAGCGGTGCTGGCTCGGATCGGGGGACGCTTCTTCACGGGGCCTCTCGGCTGTCGCAATTTCACAGAGAGCAAAAACATGATCATCAGAAAGAATCTGGAGGAATTTGAAGGAAGGTGGTGTGTGTCTACAGCCCCCGTTAAACGTAGAGTCAGAGGTGGTTTCACCCTGGTTTCTGCCCATCCTCATGTTTTATTCGAAGCACATCAACAATGTGTCACAGTTTATCCACCAGTAATTATTTTATAAGGGATGTTAAACCTCATTCTGATTGCTTCTGAGGCAACCGCATGCATAAAATCAGTATGTGAAGTAGAAGCTAATCCATTAACTAAAAACAATTCACAGTACAAACCATACAGAAAATTTAACCCTAACCACAGCTTTTGTTTTGCAGGTTTCTAAAACTAATTGGACGTTTCCTCTGTCAGTGACAGCTACTTTTCCTGTGTGTAAAGACTGAAGCACAGACTTCACATTAGAACGAGGTCACGATAAATGACCTTCCAGCTGATCAAACCTTCCTCCTGTTCCATCTACTGTGGCAGGCGAGGGTCAAATGTTATGTGGAAATATTCCTTCCTATTAGACCATTCGGGTCTCAGATTGGAGGGATTCGCCCTCTAAAATGAGTTAGTGTGATTTCAGACAATCAACGGCACATTTACAGCAGAACACATTCATATAATCAGCAATTTATCTCAATTAGGACACGAGATTGGGGCTATCGTCCAGCTTGAGTCATTCCACTTAACCCTGACCTCACTCCAAATTCTGACTGCAAACAAAACAAGTTTCTGTTTACTAAAACTTTCACACAGCATCTTCACAGACCTGATAACAGGCAGCTTAGCTTTAAAAACCCTCATCCTCAATCACTCAGCTCAGGATGTGAAGTATTATTTAATTTCTACTCACTCTGTCATGCAGACACATAACAAGAACGCCCTTTGTGTTATTTATTTCTGTGGTAGTGTGCTGCTGGTTGGATCAGTGCAGTCAGGAGGCTTCGTGTCTCATTAGGTCTGTTCCACTGCAGATAAGCCAGCTAGTTAAAAAGCAGTGAACAGATGCTGGGTCTACCAGAGAGTTTTGCACTGAGCCAAAACCAGTAACAGGAAATGAGAAGGAACCAGTACCACAGAACGGAATGACTCAAAGTGCCACAGGTTTACATGGAAAACTCACGTAATAGATTTACACATTTTCTTTGCTCAGGAAGGTGCGAAATAATGAAATAATGCAGTGGTGCAGATTTTACAGACAGCAGACACCGTCCAGTCTGACCCAGTCTCATGTATTCATATCATTTTATTAAACCGTCACTCAGTGTCTGATCACTCGGCTTCTAATCTATCGGTTTAAGTTCCAGCACACGCCTGAGTGTTATTACCTTCTTCTCTTTGTAGATCCCGAGCTCCTTCTCCTTCGCTATCTTGGCCTCCTTTTCTGAAAGCAGATAAAAAGGAAAAGGAACATGACCCTATTTTATTTAGGTCTTGGTTGCACAGACTGTGTGAACGTCTCCATTCGCACCTAATATTTTAGCAATCCATCTAAATAAGTGTTCGCCAGCGCATCAGGCTGCGTCAATCACAATTCTATAATGAAATGGATGAGTGTCAGCGTTTCCACATAGTCCCGTAGGAGGGTTGTTCTCTTGTGAGATCAGATTCTCCCTGCACTCTGGAACGCTGGATTTTGCAGGGATACACAGGAAAGATCTGGACTTTCCTGCAACTTCCGTGTTGGTAACATGACGCTCACAGGCCTAAAATGGCTTTTTGCTAGAAAAAGAAGCAGCTATAAAACTGTGAATGTTTTTCCGAGGTTCACAACCACTACAAAGGGACTCTGGCACAGCAGAATGATGTGAGCACACGTCACCTCAAATCTGCAGACAGAGGCAGGTGGAGTTACTAAAAACACGACTGCATCAGTCCGAAGTTTGAATTCTTCTGTGTCTCAAGTCATAAATCTTCAAAAACATACTGAAAATATTTAAAATATTCTTAAATATTAAGAATAAAACATTAAATGAAAGATTTGCCCCCCAAAAGGGGGGTGGTACCAGAGTGCTGCTGGAGGTTCAGTTGGAGGTTTAACACTGAACAGTAGAATTCGGGGCCGAACCAAACGAAAGTACCTTTCTGCTCTTTGAGGTAGTCGGAGTTTTCTGCCATCCAGAGCGCCGTCTTGATTTTGATTTCTTTGTCACTCAGCAGATACTGCAGAGAGACGAAGGAAAGGAAAACAGTTAACATGACAAAGTCAGTGGCAGATTTGCATTGTGGGTAAAATAATCTCTTGATAAATGCTATAATGTTATTATATATGTGCTAAATCCAAACTCAGAGAAGAACATGTGACAGAACTGTCTGAACCTGCAGGGAGCATCAGTAAGTAGAACTGAAATGTCTTTAGACTCAGTTTGTGCTGCACTGTAACTGTAAAGAATAATTACAGTTAATTATAACTTTTCTGTCATGTAATTATACTGGACTTGCTAAAGTAACTGCTAAGCTCTGGAAACAAAACGACTTTGCTAAATATAGCTGTAACGGCGAGAAACACGAGCAGTCAGGTAAACAAATGACCTGAGCCGCTGTGTTTGGAGCCAGTACAGCAGGTCAAATGGATAAAGTGTGGTGAATGTTTACAACAGGGAAGTCTTTATTTTTCCTGCTTTGACTAACCTGGAGGTTTGTCTACAACCTGCCTTCATGTGTTGTCGAGCAGACTCTCCTCTCATGTGAATTTTAGTAACTTGTATATTTCAGTGTGCAAAGAGTGAACGGAGCTCATTAAAAAGCAGGTACACACCAGCTCTATCTCACTGTCATCTATCCCACTCAGGTCCAGCTCCCCGCTGTCAGCGGAACCATCTGTCAGAGAAAAATCACAACGGACACATTTAGAACATTTGCTGTAACACACATTTTTCACGGTGGCTTCCACATCCCACAGGGAAGAACAGGGAACATCAGCTGGTTAGAAAAAAAAACACGCTGCATCTCTTAATCAGCAAATAAAATGCACTGTGACTTCTGATAAGACGTTAATAGGCTTAACTTGCATTTAAGCGGCTCTACCTTAAACACACTTTCTTTTCAATTATGATACGCTTTCTAGATTGCAGTGCATTTTATTTTGAAACAGCGAGATGCTGAAACTGCTGCAATTTGCATTTTTCATGCTGTGGAGCCACAGAGTGAAAGACAGGGACAACAGGAACCTTAATGTGCTGGTGAAATAAAGAGGAATCTGAAAATCCCCAGGTGTGCACAGAGTTCAATTTAAGAAGAGACGCTCGAAGAAAATCTGACTGACTTTGATAAAGGAAACAAACATTTTTAATGTCTTTTCAAAAGGAGGACGACGGAGCAGGATCTGACAGCAGAAAGAAAACAGTCAATAGAAATTCAACAGCTTTCACTCTAAAGATCTACCACGTTGATTAGCTCTTTTGGAACAAAGTGTGACTCTTCTGGCTGCCTACAGACATCAGACAGTCAACCAAAGCAAAAGATGGAAAGAATTGCTTTAAAGAGGCGGCAAGTGGCAGGTTTCTGCTTTTGACATGTTCACAGAGGCCCTCCTTCATCGAGTTCAAACTCCCAACAGGGCGGCAGCTTCAAAGCCGTGCCACCTGAATCCACAGGCAGCATTCCTGCTTCATTAAGGAGAGACAGGTGCACGGGGACAGAGACGAGGAAGGGGAATACACACAACCTCAGACTGCGATGGGTGTGTTCCCTGCTCCACTGAAGGAGTGAGGGGGGGAAATAATCTAGTCGGTCATTCGAGTTCTCTTTGCAGATTGCAGCGTCCTTAAAAAAAGAAACCACTCCAGAGGAAAAAGACAGGTCAGCCGCTATCTGTCGGGCCCAGCCCTCTAAGAACTTCCTCTGTGTGAATTGTGAGGGCGAGATAAGACAGAGACAAGCCCTGGGAGAGATCGGCGGCTCCGGGAGGCACCGAGGCAGCGAGACAAGTGCTGATAACACCAGCCCAACCCGAGAGAGGAAGGGGGGAGGGAGTAATTATTGAGTTATTATTCAGCCGCAGCTTTGATACATCTACAATACACCACGTTTGATCAAAGGCATGAAAGTGTTCCTGGCGAGTGTGCAGAGGAATCTGCAGACCTCAGATTCAGAGGTCAACACTGGCCAAACAGAGACTGGAGGAGGTGGTTCTCGTCTGGATTTGAGACCAGGAAGTCACAGTTACATGAGTTTCTAAACCAATATGAAATTACAACAATTTTCAGTCTCACTCTTGGTGAAATCTGAACATGTCAGACCTCTCAGTGCATCATTGTTGCAGCCAAACAGAATCAGAATCATCAAAAATCAGCTAAATAAAATGGTATTAAGTTATGTTTTAGTAATGATTTAGCTTCCCCTCGTTTAAAAGAAAAAGAGAGAGAAATGGAAGCATTAAACATGACTAATCAAAAAAACAAAAGCCTCTAATAACGAACTGAGAAGACCGGGAGGAAAGAAAGTAACGACGCAACTCGAGTTTCTCCTTGTGATACAGATAACGTCGGAGGATCTTTAGTGCTGAGTGAAGACCAGTCGTTTCCACGTTTTGCTCGATTTACTCTGGACCTGCACAACATTCAAATAACTTATCACCCAAATACTAAAATATTTCTAAATCTGATAAACTCAAATTTGACCCATACCTGGAAACTTAATTTAATTTTACAATTAAAGAAACCAAAGTCATCCAAACCGCCCAGTCTGTCACGATTTGTGTGAAAACAAACCCACATTAGCAGATGTGGTGAAGTCTTTTCTAATAAAAAAATAATAATTAAGACCAACCAGTTCATCGTTCCCCCTTCACACTAGCAGCTGATCTAACTGACTGCTGGCCACATATACGCTCAGGGCCACACAAGTTGTAGTATAACTCTGCTTGTTCTGGTACTTTTCTAAGTGGTGTCCTCACTCGTCACGACTTGTAAGCCCCTTCATCTGGAGCCACAGCGAGGATGCTCTCATTTGTTCACAGCGGCCGTCTGAGAAGGTGCCAAATTCAATTTCTCCTGGAGAACCACTGTCGGCCTGGAGATAAATCAAGTAAGAAACAAAGAAAGACAGCGTAGCAGCACTGTCATGCCTGTGAGCTGTAAACTATCCCCCTGTTGTCTCCTGGTCCTCACACGTAGGTAATCTGACCCCAGATTTACCTATCAACCTGTCCCATGCTGCTTCAGAAATACCCCCAAAATCCCCCCCCCTCATCTCCTAACACACTGCTTTATCCCAGGTGGCGGCTTGACTGTCTGATGTGGTCAGGAGAAGCTGCCTCATTGCAGAAGCTCTTTAATAGCTAAGAAGAAAGAACGAACACAAAGAAGCTGAGAAAATGTGCCCTGCAGGAGCAAGCGCTAACGGGTGAAGGAGACAGTCTTCTGAAGGCAGCATGGGAGGGAGAGAACGAGATGGGGGAGGAGGGAGAGCCAGTGGGTAAGAGACTGAGCCAAACAGAGAGAACGAGAGATATTAAAGGATAAGACTGGTGTTGGTCAATATTTTCCTCCTTCTTCCAACAAATGTCACGAAAAGACTAAAACCAACAGTTTAAGTAGCTCTAGACAGAAACGTTTTGCTGGGGACTATTTTCAGCAGCGGATGGATCCACATATGGTGTTACTCCATCAGTGTGGACTGTCCAACAACGTTCTGTTAGATTAACCTCATCAATAACTGAAAACAACAGTAATACAGCGCCGCAGCTGAGCACAGCAAACATGGCGGAGGCTCACCTGTGGACTACAAGTCACACATTCGCCAACACTTCAGATGCAATTTGCTAAATATGCCAATGTCATTTTGAGTTTTAGACAGATTACCAGTTTTTGAGGAGCTTTCATTCACAGGTTTTCCATAGTGCCAGACATTAAAAGCTTTTCCAGCCGACTTTGTGTCTGTTGGAGAGGCTCTGACTTTTATTATGAAACTGCTTCATTGTATTTGTACTGTTTTATTTGGGTCCGTTTGTTTAAGAGGAACCAATTTCTGATCAGAAACTGCAGCCACAGAAAACATGACAGAGGTGGTTTCACGCTACTGCCCTGATCTACAGGTGGTAATGTGACATGAAACGCAACGAAGGCGACTGCTACCAGGGCTGTAAACGATGCAGGTTTGGGTGAATACCAGTGGACGCACACAAAACTTGTGAATCAGATAACAATTAATTACAAAAACTTCCAAGCGACTCATGGAAAAAAAAGGGCGAAGAAAGAATGAGGACAGTAGGCAGAGAAAGACAAAGAGGCTGGAGAGCAGGAAAGATTAAAAGAGAATGAGAGACTGAAGTAGGCAGAAGATTGAGTGACAAAGAGCAGCAGGAGGGAAGATGTGAAAGAATGAGCAGCCAGAAAAAGTTAAAAACTAAGGGGCAATAAACAAAGAAAAACAGGAGGAAATTCAGCTAATAAAGAAAAGAGAAGGAGAAAGGCTGAGACACAGATGAGGGAGAAGGAGAGAAATTGGAGGCTTAAGAGGAGTTCACTGATCTCCTCTTAATCCTGAGCTGCATTTCATTTCGGCCTGATCTGAGGAGAATGACAGAGACAGAAAAGGTGAGGGGTGAGCAGGAATAAAAATGAAAAAAGTCACGCTGGCTAAATTAAAAAGGAAGCAGCAGTCTGCTGACTCTTCCACACCTCCCGTCTCTCTCCCTCCCTCCGCCTCTTTCCCCTTTCCAAAAAAAAAAGTGTGTGTGTGAGAGAGATCTGGAGGATGAATGGGGCTGTGCAGCCCCGGTGCTGCGCAGCCCCGGTGCTGCAGGATCACCCATCATCCACACTTCAAACGGAGCCCACATCATCCAGACTCACAGCTCTTGATGTCAGCAACAATCCTGATGCTCTCCTACACTAAAACCTCCTCGACCTGCACCGAGCACCGACCGCAGGGAGTGGAGAGGGAGATGTGAAGGTAGAGATATAAATTTGTCAAGTCCAGCTTTTAAAAATAGTGACTGAGGAGAAAAGGAAATCGGCTACTGCAGGAAGATAAAGTGACTGTAAGAGTGGATCCTCAATGCAGGTGTTACTGCTTTGACACTGCAATGAGATGAAAATATAGCTGCTAATGATGATGATGATGGTTATTTTAGCATCTGACAAAACATCATGTCTAGAAAAACCAAAGAAACATTTTATTTACTGTCCACATGACCGTTAAATGACAAGGTGAATACCACCACGGATGCCATTAGCTTAGCTATATCTCAGGATTGTCTGGTGGGAATTTCACTACATAGGCGCCTGTTTACTCCACTGACACTGCAGAAGTCCTTCGGCTGTACAGCGTACCAGGAGCGCGCTCATGCTGCAAGCTCTGTGCTGGCAACCGTGTGGCGAGGCATGCAGAGTGCTGCTTTTATAAACGGTATCTGGATTAAAACAGCATCTGATTCAGCATCGAATAATTTGTCAGACATTTATCCTAAACAAGCCACAAGAGAGGCACAAAGCAAGTGACGTTCAAAGCCGAAGAAAACCGAGATGGTTGTTTATTCGGCCTAACGAAAATGGTTCCGCATAAGATAAGATAAGATAAGATAATCCTTTATTAGTGGGAAATTTGCATTGTCACGGCAGAAAGTGGACAGGACAAGATAAAAAGCAGCAAAAAATTTTAAACAATAGAATAAAAACTATACAAACAGTCTAAAAAATATAAATATGTATGTTTATATATGTAAATATAAATGTCTATATATGTAAACCTGGATTAAAAAAAAAAAAAAAAAGGCAGAAAACAAACTACCATGAAGGAAAGCTTTAATAATAACCTGTTTATTATACATTTAGGGAAAACCCTGTTCGCTGGACTCTTATTGTCCAACCTACACCCCCAGATCCAGGAATTCACCCAACTTTTACTGTTGCACTAATGCTCGAATATCTCTGATCAGGTTTGTCAGGAAAAAAAAGCTCCCAGTGTGAAAGTCCTTCCCTGCAGTAGTGTGAGGTAATAAGGCTCGATGCCAGCTCTGCCCCGGAGCCGAGGCAATAAAGAGAGAGAGAGAGAGGCAGAGAGATGCTCTCACTGACTGGGCGAGACCATTAAAACTTGACCTCCCTGACCTTGGAGCAGCCCAAATAGGGTGTACGCCCACTCAACCACCTCTTCCCTGAGATACAGAGCGGAGAGAGGGCAGATATGTACATATACAAGCTGGAGGCAGGAGGTCATCCCCTCCCGTTTGCTGCTTTTGTAACGTTTCCTAAAAAGTACAGTGCCCTGCTGTTTCAGGAAATTACAGAGTCTTTTTTAAAACTTAAACTACATGTTTGTCAGGTAATTTTAAAGATTTACATCTTCAGTAGAGCCACAGCCGGAGCAGAAGAGTTTAAGAAGTACAACTCTGTCGCTTTTGGTCTTTACAAGCACAGAAAGACACAGAAACGATGCAGAAACAACAGCAACAACAACAACGTTGAACTGTGCTGTTGCACCACAGACACAGTCAATCTTTTCCTAAGCAGCAGCATGTGACTAAACACCGGACCAGACGACGATACATCATGTTTGTTTCTGCCGTTTTGAAGCATCTCAAACCAGCCGTGATGTTTGGGATTCATGTCTAAAAACCCAGACAAGTGTTTGTATTTGAAGTGACGTGTCTTTTCAACAGTGTGAGCTAAGTTTCCACAATTTCAATAAATGTCTTTGATTAAAGAGATGTCCCGTCAATATCTCCTGCATAAACGTCCAAGCTATTTTACAGAACAGTTGATGAGCTTCACATCACTTAAGAAGGATGAATAAATCATGAGCACAGAGTGACTGAAATGAGCCTTTGATGAATAAGAAGGATGCTCTCAGCTCAGTCACTGCAGCCTCAGCTGTCCAGCTGAAGAATCTGGAGAATGGCGTCGTAAAAATGAGAACTGTCCAGTGTGTGCATGGAAATCAAACATTTGAAATGTCAGATTGCCGCCACAGGAATGTTTAGCTAAATGTTAACTTTGCCTTTCTGATGAATCAGCTCTCTGTGTCTCACACGCACCAAACCATCCCCCCCCTTATCCAGAAAGAACCAGAAAGGGGAAAACACTAGAAGCAGCTTCTGTCAAAACTGTCTTTAGCAGTGCAGAGCAGCGAGCTGCTCCTCGGATGCTCTGTGGCACAAATTAGCTGTTAGACAAAAAAAGAATGGACTGAAAATGAAAATGCAGGCAGCACGTGGATCTTTATGAAGGTAAGATAGTTTAAAATTTAGTGCAGTTGGTGTAGGTGTAACAGGAGAGTGAGACAGTGAAATCTGCTGTGACGCAGCAGCCACAGGCGAGAGGTTTCCAGTCTCCCAGTGCCCGCCTGCTAAACGGTAGCTGTCATCTCCCGTCAGGCTGGCAGTGGCAGACGAATCGTCTTCCCTTCCCCTCCCCGGGCCAGAAGACGCACGTCATCTCCAATCAGAGCCGGCTGCTGTGACGGGCCACTACAGCCGTCTCACCAGAGACACTGACTGCTAACTGCTGCTGCTCTCAAACACAGATTTCATACTGCACCCCTCACTCGCGCTGCAGCTCAAGTAGCTTAGCTTGTACTGGCCCACTGAAGGCGTTTGACTGGCCGTCTGTGGAGAGCAGCTTGAAATAAACATCAGACTGTTGTGGATCATTCTGACAGACGTCTCCCTGCACTGTCATCGTCTGTCTGCCATCCAGTGCTGCCGCTCTGCCCCTCTGAGAGGTCGGCGTCCATCCGGCAATATGTCTGTCAAGCTCTACTGTACTGCCCCAGGCTGTGTGTAGACACCCACACCCACAGGCCTGCCCAGCTGTCCCAGCAGCTCACAGGAAATGAGCATAATCAGCAAATGGAAAAGTTTCTGAATGGAGTAGCTGGATAAATAAGTAATTAGACATGAAAGCGACAATAGAGCAGTAAATGGAGAAACTGTTGATGCAGTAAGTCAAGTATTTAACAGTTTAGATTAGTGTTTTTTTTCAAGAACTTTAGCTTTTAACTGTTTTGGCCTTCGCTTCAGATTCTTCCTCTTTGTGTCACAGACGGATTTCCTTTCAGTTTAGTCCATTTCTCTGAGCTCACAGTTTCTTCTCCGCAAAAACAAAGACGGCGACTGAAGCGGCCGAGACAACGTGATTTTCTGTCACCATTTTTAATTTATGGTGAAGAAATGTCATCCCGGAGGTGAAGATTATGTGACACAAGATCTGCTGAGGTGAGGTGGTACAGAGAGTTCCTCAACAAATCAATCCTCAACCATTTTGTTCACATGAACAGCTACTATTGCTGCTTTTAGAAGCGTCCCACATAAATTTATCTCGTTTTAATATCAACCTTGAGCACTTAATAACGGGAGGGGGCACTGTGCTCCATCAGTCTCAGCTTGATGTGCCAGTGTATGAGCTCTTCTCTAAGTTGGCAGTGATCATATTTGATACCTCTTTAAAAGGAAAATCACAGATAGATGTGTAATTCCCTGTTACACTTCCTTTGTTACACAAATTCACACTGGGTTCTGTTCTTCACAAGTCATTTGCTCACAGATTCAGGCTTCAACTGTTATTTCCGTCCAAAACAAAACTGCAAATGTGGTGAGATAATTCATTTCTTTTGAGCGTAGTTTGCTTTTTAGGTTTCAGGATGCTTAAATTGAATTACCAAAAGACAGGATATAGCAGGTTGTTGCGCTTGTGTCGAGGTAATTGCACCAAATTATAGACATTTCAGAATTACCACTGCTTCTGCACATTTTAGGAAAATTAGATTTCAAAGACTTGATAATAGACAAAATTACATGCTGAGACGATCTGAGTTGGAAACAGCGGTGGCTGCTGGGATCAAACCGACTACCTGGTTTGGAGCGCTGCCTCTGTGCACATTAGCATACCAAAAAGACAACACAAAGAGGCTTGTAGATCTGCTGAGGAGGTAAAGTGTGGCGCTGCTGAAACAGAAGATGAGACTTTGCATTTTCTTTCATCCCCTGAGCAGCTCCTCTGTGGACAGAGAGATGAGACAGATGCTGCTCATTTAAAAAGACTATAATTGACTCAGCAGAGCTGCTGTCAGAGCTCAGATCTGTTAGAGAGTTTCTACCACGCCCCAAAATGCTGAGAGCTACAATCCACTGCTGAAAACGCCGTTAGCGAGGAGGATGGATGGTGGAGAGAGCAGTGTGTTTTCCTAAACAGCCCAACACCTGCACAAAAGCTTCAGGAATGAGGTGTGAAGTCAGATCCCAAAAGTGAAATGGATTCTTCAAAGAGCAGAAAGGCCCTGTTGAAATCTAGACTTTCACACACTTCAAATGGCTCTTTTCCCAGACGTTTCCAGGCAATAAAAACAGCAGAGTGGTTTGACAAGAGCTGGGGAGCTGTGCTCACTGAGGTAGTTAAGGTCAGGGCAAACGTCATTGATTGAACTAAGTGCTCCACTGAAAACAGTGTGCCTCAATCAATGCTGCCTCTAATGGTGCAGGGCAGAGCTCCCCAAAGGCTGCAGCTATAGACGAATGTGACAAAGTCATCCGGA
The DNA here is from genome assembly GCA_034779795.1 of Ctenopoma multispine. Taxonomy (NCBI): domain Eukaryota; kingdom Metazoa; phylum Chordata; class Actinopteri; order Anabantiformes; family Anabantidae; genus Ctenopoma; species Ctenopoma multispine. The sequence goes on from JAUYWH010000014.1 coordinate 2,012,572, forward strand.
GGTGTTGGAGCCTCGTTGCTTCTGACTGCAGAGCGGTGGCCTGGCCAGCTGGCTGCTCTCAGGCTCACTTTCTCCTTTGATAGCACAAGTTCATGAAAGTGCCATTACTCAGACAGACTATCGACGACAGAGAGTAAAACAGGGTGAAAGATGGAAAAGAGTTGAACTAGGGTCCAGGATGAACACACCACTGCCTGGTGTCTGGAAAAGAAACACTCAATCACAGATATAGAGCTTAACTGAATAGGAACAGAATAACTAATTAGATTACCAAATAAGTAATTATCAGGCTTTATTTGAGCCAATAGGAAAACTTCAGTATGAGTACTAGCTTTACTGGAAAGAAGGGTCATTAGTGGTGGTAACAGGGGACTGTTTCTTCACTTAGCATGTTGCTAATTACTAATGTTGTTCAACCCTATCAACCTCTAGATCAACATCTACCCTGAAATTCTGGGGGCACTAAAAAAGTCGCACAGTTTAGATACTAAAACTGAATTTAGCTACTTTTCTGTGAACGTTCTGGGACACTGAGTTGTTAATAATAAGTTGGACTGATGGATTTTATGACTGTTATTAGTTGAGCGTGTTGACCCCCGGTGCCTCTTCTTACTCTGACGAAGATGAGCTTCGCTGCTGCGTCGTGTGACTTCAGACCTCATCTTTGCAGGTCCTGAAAATACTGAGCCCTTAAGTATCCCTGCTAGTAAAACACACACACGCCTGTGTCTCTGACCATCTCTGCTGTTTTCCTGTTCTTTCTTGTTTTTCTTTCCCTGAGAAAATCCAAAATTACACCCTCTCACTTCCTCCAGTGCTCTGCCTTCCCCAACGTCCACAAAAAGGACGCACGCACACACTCAGGCGTACAGATGAAAGACTCAGCCCTAATGACAAGGTACCCTGTCCACTTAATACTTCAAAGACTGAGCTGGGGGAGGGGGGAGGGGCAGGAGCCCCCCCTGAGTTCCCCTCCCACAACCACCACAATTAGCTAAAGCCTGAACCAAACCAGGACCAGTCTGAATCCACAGAACCTTCATCTGCAACCAGTCTCCAAACAAAAACACAAAGCTTAGAGTGGACACGAGCGCACACACAGGCTCTTTTCTCCACACAAACACAGAGCCACAGTTTGAGTCCCAACTCAAATAAGAACCAAATCATAAAATAAAAGCAGAACAGAGTAAAGACAAAGATTCACTCCCGAGGGACTGACTGACTCTGACCGTCAGCTCCCAGGTGAGATCAGCCTCCAGGTCCCGCTGGACAAAAACTAAACCCTTCAGTGACGGTGATCTTTCATTTTTAGTGCACGGACACAAACGATGAGCCTCATGACACATCAACACGAGGATGACTCCAAGTAACGTCACTCTATAACAAAACGAGACACATTTACAAATCATATCAAAGCCTATGAGTCAGACCTGTGATTCACCGCAGCACAGTGACCGTGGTCCTCACCTCTAACCTCGCCGCTGTTGTCTCATAATGATAAAAGGTCAGTGTCTGTCGACATCTTCCTCTCTCTGCCTACAGGCTTCAGCTTCCATAATAAGAACAAGAATTATTACTATGCTGGGTTAGCATTAGCATGTAGCCACCATCATCGCATCATTCGCTCAGGTTACAGGCGGCTGCATCCATCACGCTACTTTGGCGAGTGTGTTCTCAGTTGTCTTTAGCGCCACATAAGCTGACATTAAAAAGCTCTTAACACGCTTAAGCTCTTAAAGTGGCGTCTTGGGAAATGTGTGTAAAAATTTAAAAAAATAGAAAGAAGAAACTCTTAAGAGGCCTGGGTCAATATTTATGGACACAAATAGGCTTCTACTGGGATTCAAACCTGTGACCTTTTAGGTTACAGGATGTTCTTTAAACATTACGCCACTTCCCCACCCCCCTTGCCTCACAACATGCATCGATCAAAACACACTTCCAGCCCCCCACCCTTGGCCTCTCACGACTCCCCGTCCTCCCACTCAGAACCATAAAAACCACCGGTTTCCTCATCAGGACAGATGTAGCTGCACGGCACCATTACCTCGCATCCATCAACGCCTCTGCACACCCAGATAAAGGAGGGCGGGGGCGCAGAGCGTCCTACTCGTGTAATTAAGTAATTATAGGCAGTGCATGATGAATCCCTGCTGTTGTTTTATTTTTGCAACTGTTAATAAGTCACATTGACACAGGGTGTGATCGCTCCTCTTCTTCTCATTTCATCTGAAGCGCAGTGGAAAAGTCTGTTTTTGTGCTCGGTTCATGTTACCCCACTACATCTGGGCACGAGCCTGTGAACCTGCCAGCTGAGGTGAATAAAGTCTGTCAACATTTTGTTTTGTTAATTTTTCCTTTTCCTGTCCAAAGATGACACGACAACACGCACAGCAATGATGAACTGATCCCATGAAGGCAGGGCTGTGCGCTGCAGCCATAAATACTCATTAGTATACAACTATATTCACCCGCTGCTGGAAACAAACCCCAGCAAATGTAACATACGCCTGACATGACACCTCCCTACAGTCGTATTTTGAGTGTAATATATTTGCCAAAAAGACAAGACAATAGACAAAACACAGCACAAAGTTAGAGATATATTTGACTGTAAGAAAAACTGCAACAACATAATCATAAATTACTTTGGCCTCAGTATTTGTGTAGTGAAAATCTAAATGTGTGGCAGTCCTATGCAAGAGAAAGTACAACATTCGAGAAGCCATTCAGACACCTGGATGCTTCTAAGTAGTTCTTACTAAAAAGACGTTTGACGATCTGTCATTTTATTATTTAATTTATACATTTTTCTGCAGCAGTCATAAGATTTAAGAACAGTAGCATATTTTTTATGTCTGGGTTTGGAGCGGACATTTTGTCAGATGTCACATAAACGGTCATAATTTTATTACAAGTCAAACTGTGCACGATCGCTGCTAGAAAACAGAAAAGACTAAATAAATAGACAAACGATCTTCCGTTATTCCGTTTCTTATTTAATTCGGGCCGGCAGAGACTCTGCAGAGTGCTGCCTACGAATGACTGCGTGTTACACCATATTAAGGTCTTGCAACAGGCCCGGGGAAGGAACGCTTGTATTTTTTGATTGTATTTGAATGTATCGCAGCCTTGTTGCGAAGCTGTGATAGTCCACAAGTGCAGCCTCTGAACTAAGACACAGCTACGTATAGTTTACAAGAGGTGACGTAGCACTGCAGGATCCATAACCAAACATGAAAGGAGTCCACGACATAAGACACAAACTGAAACCACCAGCAGGTCTGAGAATGAACTCAAATACATTATCAAAATAACCTGTAAAACTATAAACTGTGTCTGTCCCGGTACTGGCTGGCTGCTCCGTCCAACCTCACCAGAGACTCGTGCTTGATCTCAATTTGCCACAAATGCACAAAACAACTTTTGGCAGAAATCCACATCGCAACAGTCTCTAGGGTTTAAAATTTGGCTAGAACGACTCCCACACAGCCTGTAGTGCACAAGACAGGTGAAAACACAATAAGGGATGAAAAATTTCACACACACACACACACACACACACACACACACACACACACAGATCAGCCTATTTCTTTCTGGAGCCGAGTTAATTACGACAATTAAACCTGAGAGAGCATTCATTATGGTGGTACAGTGGGTTTCACACACAGTCGAGGATGAACGGTATCACTGCAGCATCCATAATCAGATCACCCTCCAGGGTGCTGCCGCTTTATAAAGACATTTGTTAAATCAAACTAAACAATGTCTGACATCTCGTCTTAAAAGCATCAAATTGCTTGGCTCCCACTCTTGTTTGTATAGTGGAGATTTATTAATTAAATAAATCCACTCTCCCTGCGCATCTGCTTGGACCACACGGATGACATCAAAACGCAGAAGAAGAAAAAAACAATAACAACAACAGAGCACAAACAGATGACGTCCAAGAAAAATCTCATAAAAACAAAGCACGGAGAAGAGAAAGGAGACTGAACCCAAGAGATATTTTTACTAACAAATGAGATTGTTATGCCCCAGAAATCAGCGCTCTGTGACAAAACCAAGAAAATCTCCCATCTAGGTAATCTAATTTAGAGTAAACTGATACCAAATACGATTGTTCCGCCTAAAAATGAGGCATCCAACACGATAAAACAAGGGGAAATAAATACTCACCGTTCTCCTTCCCGTCTCCAATGCAGTTGCTGATGGACTCTGAGAGCCCCAGAGTGGCTGCTGAGGGCATCGTGCCCAGGATGGATGCCAGCGACGGGCCTTTTCGTTGCGGGACGTGCTCCTCCTGCTCCTGGTACTCCTCTTCCTCCTCCGGTCTCTTCTGTTCCAGCTTCACCAGAGCCTCCAGAGTGAGCTCACCGACGTCTTTGCCAAAGTGCTTGGCCACAGCCTGAAGCTCGTCTTCCTCCTCCGGTTCATCATAGTCGATCTTGTCATTTTCACAGGCTGGGGGGGAGAGGGTTCAACACTCATATGATGTTTAACTGATCTCTTTAGCTTTGAATGACATGAAATAAGTCAGGATGAGATGCAGACCAGATAGCAAAGATATTTCAGTCAAATATTTCCCTGCATATTTCATATTATTCCTACTAAGCATTTGTTTGTTGCTCCTTGTTGTTTTTTCTCTATGCTCAGTCAGTCGTCAGTGTCGTCTTATCAACATTTGCATGTCCAATAACAACAACACGACGTCACGTTTTGGCCAAAGAGGTAGAGAAAACCCACTGCACGACTGTTTATTTAAGAAATGTCACGGTTTAAATCCTCTTTGTGTCACTGTGGACATAAACACGCTGTGCGGTGAATGAAAAATGTGTCAAAGTGCAAATGAAAATGCATAAATCGTTAACAGTTAATTAGCCTCACCTTTACAGTGTTTTACCTAATTATGCAGTTCATGACTTCTCAGAATCCTCTAAGAATTAATAAGGCAGCAGACATTTACACTACGGTCAGGTGGTGTCATTAGCTGTGCACAATTCTACAGCATAGTTATAGTTTTTCAATAAAATTAATTAATAAAATGACATAAAAAGCACATTTACTATTATGTTCAGAACAGCTGCTGCTGTTAAAAATAGTAATCAATAATAAAAAAAATGCCACAACTGCAGTGAAATGATGTTGTTTCCCAAATCATGGAGAATTAACATTACTCACTTTCAGGAAAATAATTGGGATGATAATTTTGGCTGCCCTCTCACAGTTCTGGTATCTAATTTAAACGTGGCCCTTAATCAGCCATAATTAAAACGTCCTCACACAGGCTCTAACCCACAAGTCAGAAAAGCAAGTGAGAAGATCCGAACATGTCAGAGAAACACGCCTGAATCACTGACAGACCTGTGACCCCCCCCCCTCGCTGAGCGGAATCAGGGGTGTGGGGTGCGTGTTTGACAGAGAGAAACAGATAAAGGGGGAACGGTAGGAACAGATAAAGAGAAACAGTGACAGTGATGGTGTTTTTTCATGGGTGGGCTCGTGTGTGGGTTTATGTTGAGTTTGAGTTGTAGACCGTGGGAGGGGTGGGGGGGGCAGTCACACAGGTGTTAAGTACTGTACTGAAGTACAATTTAGAGGTACTACATCCTTACTAGTTATATATTAATAGGATTAATGGTTTAGGTTATATAGGTTACAGGTTGTACTGCTGTGCTGCTGTGACTCCTGCTGTAAGAGCAGCTCGTGTCGTCTGACTGACAACGCTGCAGTGTCAGTGTGGTGAACCCTCCTATTCAACAGAACTACAACTAGACCACGCTAGAAGGTAAATTAGGGTTACAACGCAAATTATTAAACCAGAAAATAAAACACCTCACATAGATGACGGCTGTCTGGTGAAAGGCATCTTGTTCTCTAAACCAAAAGCTTTTACTATGTCAGAACATGTAGGCTCAGACTCATCAGGATCTGCTTTACCAAGCCAAACATTCATCCCTCCAGGGGAGTCTATCACTAGATTACTTTCATGCTGAAGAAAACGTAAAAATGAGAGAAATCTCAGGCAAGTTTAACCCAAACTGTTTTCTGTAAGAGACATCCTAAGATCTGCTTTCTAACAGGTCACATAATCAGCACGCAAAAGCTTGTTCAGTAGAGGAACAGCACATTAAGATCATCATCGTGTTGCATAACTGCACTCGCGCATCTCGTCAACTCATGCGGCACGACGCTGCTTTCTCTTCGGTGTACAGTTTAGAAGTTGCTGAGGCTTCACTTCACCGAGCACCAAAGTAATTTTGAGAGTCTCACCAAGGCGTTTGTGTGAACACACTGAGATCTCCACGACGCCAACATTTGCAGTGTGTGCTCACAGAGCAGATGGTGGACAACCCGTCAACCGGGCCACTCCGTCTGGACAGTCAAACACTGACACAATCCAGTGGGCGACAGATACTAAGTAGTTGGCAGCGGTTGGTGTCTCCGAGAGAACGGAGAAGACTCTCAGCACATCGCTGATTTAGCAGGTAAGTTACCCAGCTAGCTAATATTTGTTACTGTGATTTAGATCACGTGACTGTTTTACACATTTGTAGGTCATTTGTGTTTCAGAAAGTCGCCATCGGCATAGAATGGTCTTAAAACGTCAATACAATTCATCCATCCATCGCGATTATGTGTGGGACCCAACTAAAGTAGACACAGTGAGAGGCCTGCTCTGCTCTGCTCCGTACCTCCTTTGGCGTAGGAGGCATAGACTCCTCTCAGCTTGGGTCTGCTGCTCTGAAGCTCTGCGTCTATTTCATCCTGGAAGCCGTGAATTTCATCTGTGGAGATAAAAATTTTAAAAAGACATCACAGCTGAACAAAGACTGTTTCAACAGTGTTTATATGCAGATGCAATAAAACGTTCATGTTCCAAAAAGGAAGGGAAGGGAGGGAAAAGAAATTACACCTCTGGTGCTTTTTACGCTCTTAGTTGTGCTTCCCTTTAAATTCTATTTCAGTTCAGTTCAGCATGTTAGTGCTGTAACATAATGTATGGTTACTTATATGTAGTGCGGAAAGTAAATCATGTAAAAATAACAGGGAGTCGTTTCCTCTCTGTGCGCTGCAGTGTTTGAGATTTCTCTTGGCTACAACCACATCCAGCACTCAGTCTGATCAGTCGGCCAAAAGGCCAACGCATCGAAGAAGACAAGGCGCGACAGAACTTTGTTTGTGTCATCAAGGTCTAAATGCGTTTGACATGGATAACGTTCATACCTTCGACGTCATCTATCTTCTTCTTCAGCGCCACCTCCAGCTAGAGGACAAAGGAGAGAAGAGTTTATCCAGCCAGCTGTGACTGCAGGGTGAAGTGATAACAGAGTCAAACATCTCACAATCAAAGGATATTTAACACACCAGGACTGTGGGTGGCTGACAACAGCTGCCTGTGATTTCAGAAGCACTTTTTCCTCCAACATGAGTGATGGCAGTGGTGTGTTACACTTTAATGACAAACATGAGTTCAATCACTTTTCTTTAGAGTCAGTAAACAAATACTTTTTTTCTTTTTCTATATTATCGAAAATTTGATCTTTTCCACTTCAACATGAGAAAAACAAATTTCAAGGTTATTAAAGGATTATTTGTCACTAAGGCTAAGATTTGGCTTATTGTGGATAATATAATAAAAAATAATTTTAAAATTCTCCTCTAAAACATACAAACTAATAAGCATAAAACCTGCTGCGGCCGTCACATCAATAAGCATCATAATTAACGTCTAATTCAAAAGCTTTTAATGTGGACTGTTGTTCAGACTGAAGAGAGAAGGAAATTAAATTTAACTTAAATAGTCAAGTTCACTTTAAGTTTTACACGAACAAAGGAGAAGTCGTTCACAGGGACAAACGATGGGAATAAACGACTTGTTTCTGTGGTTCCAGCTCTTTCAGCTTCTTCCTGGAAGCTACACAGACAGTGAAGAAGTCTCAGGACGTCATCCTGCACAGAAAATGGAGTTTCTCCCTCGTGAACATAAACAGAAGCCACGGTGGCAATCGAAGAGTTAACAGTTTACATGTCGGCCCATGCCACAGCTCTGACATGGAATAAACTTAATCTAGAATTAAATTATTAATTGTTAGTAAATTCATTCATAGAGTTGAATGCAACACAGAGTCCAGAGTTATTTTATGCCTAAAGACACCTGGGTAAATGGTTAGCATTTTAATTACAGTGCTTAACCTTTTCAATCACAGCTCTCTAAAGATTTTAAACAAAGCCCACCAGCTAGTTCTCAAGGTGTGAATGCACAGAAAAGTGATCTTTGACAGTTTTAATATCCTCCATTAATTATTGGAGGAAGCCTGAGGGCTGCATATAATCATCAATTATAAAATATAATACAATATAAAATGAAATTTTAAAAATCCCTTTGGGGAATGTGGATATTAAAATGTTCATAGGCAACTGAATATATCACAAATGTTAAACTTTGGAATAATGCAATATTTCTGATTTTACACAAATATCTGTTCCTCAGGAGATTTTAACGCCGTATGAACCCACTTACATTAACTGCTCGGACTGAATGAGCTAGAGAGACGTCAAACTCGTACCTGATGGGCTTTTTTCTTCTGCAGTCCGGCTGTAAAGCACGGTGGGTCACACTCCTGGTCCAGATCCACCCTCATAAACTCCTCGATGGTCAACTGACTGGTGGGTGTGTCCTCGAACTCGTTCAGTCTGATGCAGGAGAACACAACATAATGAGAAAACCAAAAACTCACAGAACATAGCTTTAAACTGAGAAAGTTCAAAGTCAGAAACGTTAGAGTCCTTTCGCCACCCACCTTTTCCTCAACGTGCTCTCACACACTTTCACGACGCTGACGACTTCTTTGACCGTGCGGCAAAAGTCATGCATACGAGCAGCAACGAGAAGAGCTGGAAACAGACAAAAGAAAACAACAAATTTACCAGGAGGTATAACAAGCAAAAAAAAAATCTGTGTCCAGATCATTCATGGCTCAGCCTGTGTCATCTATAAACCACTTCTCCTGTCAAAAGTCGCAGGACGGCTGGAGATTATCCCGGCTCCCTGGAAAGGTCACCAGTCTCTTAACTACAAACAGTCCATGCCATTTATTCCCATTAAAAGGTTTTTATTGCAGTCTCTTTTGTCTTATCTAAGTGCAGCCTCTAGGGACAAATGATGTCCCATGACGTGCAGATCAAAATGCTCCTTGAGGCAAACTAGTGACTCCAGCAACACTTGCAGTATAACAAACAACATTATTGTTTTTAAGTTATAATAATAAAGATGTGCTGAAAGTGTTGCTGGAGTTTTGATCTTTCTCAGTTTGCTTTAGATGAACTACCAGCAAACTACTGCAAGAAAATAGTGACACTACACCTTTAATAAGAATAAAAATAATGACATAAATGTACACATACAGAATAACAACTCAAACAGAGCCAGAACTGAACACTCCGATCTTATGTTTGGTTGCGTTTCTGCACGAACACCTTGAAGCCGTGAGGACAGAGCCGCGAGGACGGGGGGCACCTCCGCCTGCAAAGCCAACAGTCCGCCCACACACAACAACACACTTAAAAAGCAGTAACAACACTACTAATATTATGCAATGAATTGCAGTGCGAGCCTTGAAGGGGAACAGTTACATAACCGTCATTAGAGCTGCTTCACTCAAGAGCCTGTTAAAAGATAGATGCTTCTGCTTCTACATGCACACTTCTAACAGCCTTTAGGACTGAAGTGGTGGCTTTTAGCTCTGCTGAGGACTTTCTCAAACATTTCATCACCATTACCTTCAATCCACACAGCTCTAAAGTTGCTTGTTCTCTTGTTACCCGTGTTGCTTTAAGTTACTTTTTGTCATTAAACTCATTAACTTCTACTTTAAGTTTTTTTTTTTGTTGCAGATGCATGTGTCTGACTCGTCAACAGCGATATTTGCATTAAATTTGGGAACAAACTTTTCCTTCTTTCATCTGAGTGTAGACTTCAATGATTCATGATAAGCAATTAATTATTCAGGCAATGCAGCAGGGGAACAGAGAAAGCCCAAAACTGAAACCGCGAGCGTAAACATGCAGGTAGCAAAAGACAGCCCGTGATTCGATTTCAGGACGTCTTGGCTGGTGACGCGTCAAAGCCGAGGGTACCCGGGCTGACTCCAGCTGAGAAGCAACAAGGATGGAGGAGCTTCACGCTCAGCTGTTTCACATAAACTGCACCACAAAACTCACAGAAAGAAGATGACAGACAGGGCAGGAAACCAACACCAGACAACATGTGGTAAGTTGCCTAAACTTAGTGTTGTCAGGTTTGCCTCAACCACAGGTCTCTTTGGCAGATAGACCAACAAAGAAATACATTCAGCTAACGTAGTTCCTTCCTGATTAGCATACAGATACAGATTCATGTGCATGAGCTGCATCCAGAGAAATTTTCATTTCACTTACTGTACTGCCTACAAAAAGAGGTCAAAGGTCAGGATCAGCTGTAGAGTAAGACGTGGAGGGTCTTTCACCTCAACAGTCAGCAACAGAGAAAACATGGTTCATTTATTGAGCTATGTATTGATTTAAAATTTGATTTGACAGAATTTGATACGATAGATGTAGTATGACATCAGAGGATCATTTCATCAAGTGTCAAGTATGTGCTTGAAAAAAGAACAACACTGTGTCCAGTTAGGTGTAACTGCAGTCAGAAATCTGAATCAATATATTCTATATTCAGTATATTCCTAGTTTTCATATAGCTCTCTCTCACTTGTACTTAACACGTGTTACTTATTCTGGCACTCATCCTGCACCTTCTACTTTATACTGTATTGTTCTGATTTGAGTCCTTGTGTGATGTTTTGTGTCTTTGTGCGACTGCAGTCGTGATGTAAGCAAGTTCCTCTGGGAAGAATAAAGTTTTCTGAATCTGAATGTATGAAGGTTATACAGTAGGTTAAAGTCTCTCTAGGATTAGTATTAGGCCACAATTATTTTATTTTACAGAGGTGACTTGTTTTATCTAGGAGAAGATTTTAAGCATGACAGAGTGTAGCAGATTTTTAAAGAGCGTAACAGAGCATAGCAGAGCATGGTGAGGGGGAGGGATGTGCTAGCAATCATTAGCATAATTAGAGACCCATGCTACTGCTAGATAGGAAGTTGCACATTTTAGCTTTAAAATGTGGTTTGATGCAAACAAATCACTAAATGTGTGGATGTGCATCAGTTCAGTTTGTTACCTAAAGAGCAAAATGACAAACACAACCTAAAAAAAAATATTTTATGAATTTAATGTGTAAACATATTATGGGACAATTTCAGAAATATAGGATATACAGCGGGGGAAATAAGTATTTGACACATCAGCATTTTTATCAGTAAGGGGATTTCTAAGTGGGCTATTGA
>JAUYWH010000014.1:2024065-2050423 GCA_034779795.1 Ctenopoma multispine
TTGCATCAATAGCCCACTTAGAAATCCCCTTACTGATAAAAATGCTGATGCGTCAAATACTTATTTCCCCCGCTGTATAATAGTAGACATTTATGACTTTTTTACATTTTCCCCAGTGTCTGTTCAAACCTCCACAATGAGTTAGTTTTCATTATAGTATAATTAGCCTAACAGGAACCAATTTTATATCGTAGGCTAAAACCACATCCCTACTACCACACATATAAAATGACTACCATAGGCACGGGATGGCTGTAGCATGGCTGTCTTGATCAGGAACATGTTGATATTAACAGAGCAGACAACGTTACTCACTTTCTCTCTCAGGACTAAAACCAGGAAATCCCCCAGTGACCTGAAATCCTCAGCTACAGGTACTGTAAATATTCAACACCGTCTTGTGTCATGGTTACCTGCTCCGCAAAGTCCCGACGGCCTTCGCCCCGTGTGCATCCAGTCCCTTTTCATCCTCTGCACCAGTCTCATCGCTGTCATCGAGACTTCGTGGTTCTTCTCGCCAAACTCCAGCAGGTGGGCGAAGCGAGGAATGTACAGACATGGGTCTGAAGGAGACAGCAAGGACGAGGAAGACATATCACGTTTATGCTGCACTTTACATGGCTTTAATATACATGTTAGGATTCAGTCGCTCAAGTACAAGGTACAAATCTGCATCCAGATGCAAGTAAAGGTGCAAACATTTTCACCATTTTCCCATCAACTAAAGCTGTAACCTGAATGTGAAGAGTGAAATTTGAAATGTCCAGCTGAAATCCATTAATTCACTTGAGCTTCTCATTTTTTTAATTAGATTTATTTTGCAGCCAACATCAACACAATGTCTGCAGGTTATTTAAGGAATATGCAGTGAATCATTTCAGCAACATACTGCCTTCAATGTGATAAACTTAAGAGAATAAAAATGGTTAAGACTATAGTTAAAGTAGCCGATATCTGCCACTGAATATCAAATCCATTTGCTTTCATACTCTGCTGCCAAACCTCTCACACGATGACAGTTCAGCCAAATCTCCCTCCAATAAACAAGCTGCCTGTGTGTCCGTGTGACTTTTAATTACAAGCTCTGCTTTGCCTGCGTCTGAGCAGTAAACAAATCAAACGCAAAAAAAAAAGAAAGTAATTCGTTCCACTCTGGTTCAGACCAAATAATATGTTGTTTTTTTTTCTTTGACCAAACTGGTGCTTCAGATTCACACAGATTTAAACTTACATGCATCTGTCAGCTTCCCAGTAAAACCAGTCTCCTACTGCTGGCTGCTAATTAGCTCCACTGGAGAACTGGAGGATTAGCATGTAGCTCAACCAGCCCGTTCCTCATTCAGTGTGTTTACCCAGATTTTCTCAGCTGGCAAAATGATGTGAATGGGCAAGCGTCCAATTACAAGCACCTAATCTCAAACTCCTTGCTTCTAAAATGCCTCTGAGAAACTTGCACATTGCAGCATATTGTAAACTTCGTGGAAAGAAATCTGCTTAAAAAAAATACCTGTTTTTACTATATGATCAACCTGGCAAGTGGACAGGTGTCCTGTAGCCATCTTTATTCTAAAGACTTTTACTGTGCTAAGAAAGCTAATTTAAAACTGAACTTAGGATTTTTTTTTCCTGCCGCACACAGGAGACAGAGAGTAGAGTTTCATGCCCCAGCTATGATGATGGAGTCAAGTATCTTTGAAGTCCGTGGCTGCGTTTAAAGAGCAGTCCAGTGGAAAGCTGGTAGAGCCAGCTGGTAATAAGATCCAGGCTGATCCCTTCCCCCCTCTGCACCATGTAATGATACGTTTGCAGGGCTGGCCATTACTGGAGTGTCTGTAAATGCTGGGTCAGGCACGAAAAAGGGGAAAAAAGGTTGTTTGAGGGGAAAGGGAAAAAAAATACACCTCAAATCCTCTTTGACTCTCAAATATAATCAATCTGTGACGCTCAAACAGCCCAGGAGTCATTCTGGGAGTGAGTAGCGTAGTTTACTTTTTCCATGTTCCCACTTTCCCTCAACCTGCTGCACCTACTTCTGTTCCCCACATCCCCCCCAAAAAGTACTTTGACGACCCCCAGAGAAGGGCTGTGAACTTGCTCCTTTCAATCAAATGTGAGAGCAGGGCTGCATGAATAGCATTAAAGTGTTACCATTCAGTTTCAGGGAGGCAGCGGCACCGTTCCCTCAAAGCCCAAAACAGTGCACTGCGCTGCAATGCATTCTGGTCTATTTCCTATTACTGCGGGTGTAGAAACGGCCACTGGAGTTTCATTTACTCCAAGGGATTTTTCTCCACATTAAAGTTGAATGGCAGCTTTAGAAAGAAGCTCTCGTGCATCAAAACCTGATTCCTGACGAGCACATAACATAACACTGCCGGCAGCTCGGTACTAATGGTACTCAGGTAATACTCAGGTATTTCACTTACAGCAAGTGAAAAGTACTATTACACTGCAAAAATAATCTTAATTACAATCCCTGCATTCAAAATGTTATTTCTATTTCTTTTATGCATTATAATAATTACATTAAATAAATGATCGTTTAATTACATTATACAGTAAACTCGTTATGTTATCTCACAGTGATAAATCTGTTAATTAGATTTTGTATTATTAATCTATATTAAACGAACCGCACATTTGTGTATAAATATACTGGAAGAAAAACTACAACATTCTCTCTTGAGTAAACGTCTTTCAGCCGTTTCAGAGGCTCAATTTTAAAAGTTGTATTATGAAGTTTTCTGTTGTTGAACTGCATTATACAGAGACGTGTTGGTTATTTAGCTTAATGATAGAACCACCAATATAAACACTTTCACCTTGATGAAGGAGGGTTCTGACTGTTGGATCAGACTGACTTAGTTTGAGCGGGTGTCAGGGTTGTTTTTATCCACGGGCCACCCAGGTGACCATCTATAACATCACCAACTGGAGGGGTGCCAAGAGAGGAGGAAGAGATATTTTGTAATTGCTCCTCGTCTATTTTAAACTCTGTCCAGCCCTAACAGTGTAAAGGCGATTCTGTGATATCAAGCAGGTGAACACACCTCTACACATTTGGCATTTTGTTTGTGCTGAGGTTAATGAGCGTCTGTTTAAATCCTGTCCAGACCTTCCTGCTGCAACACGTTCACGCTGGCAGTCTCTCTCCCTGTTGGTGCAGTGGTAAATAAGGTTTCATAGAACTTAAATAAACATTGTATAATAAAATATGGTCAGAACAGCCCTAAGTGAAAAGCTCAAATTAATAACACCTGCTCCCCTGCACAAAAACGGGAATTTAGAAGCATCAAATACACAGATAATCGCTGAGCTGACAGTTTACGCTGAACTACATCTTACATCAGACAGAATAGTACAGGGTAAAGTGACAGACTCATGTGCACGTAAACTTTAATTTACAGAGGATGTTGATGGCGTGACACAGAGAAAGGATTACACAAAGTCAAATTACAAATAATTAACCATTACAAAATTTGTAGAACCGTTGTAAAAGTACTGAGATCCTTCAGGGGCCCTAGAGGACATCTGCCCTGTGGCACCAAAATGTCCAGGAAGAGCCCTGCTAAACTTATCCAGTGTGTCTTAACGTACAGGGAAATAATCATGTGTACTGTGATTACAATTCTTCAACTGATTTCTGATATGGAAGCACATTTTTACCACTGCAAGAAAAAATAGAGAAAAACTATTCGCCGTGGTCATGATAGTAAATCAACTTTATGAGCTAAAAAGCCACAGATAAAAGTTAAACTTGCTGAGTCCAAAGTCACTTTCTGTCTCATACCTTTAACTTAATAAGTCAAATGTTTGGCTTCTTAAACTTTTGACCTAAGTCAAAAATCAACTTGACTTAGCCATGTTCAGAGTAATGTGACTGACATACCCTCTTTTCTGTTGTTCCTGTACTAATCTTTCTTAGGCATCTTTACTGACGTGGATGTGATTGGTTTCATGTGTGCAGTAATTTCTCCTGAGTGAGACAATAAAAAGTAACCTCGTGTGTTTTTTTTGTTTTTTTTTAAGCTCACAATCTTATAACTGTCGTGACAAACGTTTCTGCTTTACTTTGTTCTCCGTACTTCTTTGATTATTATCGTATGTTTGAAGGGAAAAAAAAATCACTAATATCTAGTTCTTGGGGCGGAGGCGGAGCGTTGCTCCGGTGACGCACTCTGCGGAGCCGCGGAGGGAGGCCCTTCGGCCCCTCTGACGTCAGCGCGGAGCGTGAATGTGATTGGTCCTCAGTGAGCCCAGGGCGTCCGAGGAGGAGATGACGACGGGAGGAAAAAAAAAACGGCAGAAAAAATAGAGCGGACGTTAAAACTCCGACAAATGAATATTTACCTCGGATGTGAACGGCCGCAACGGGACAACGCAGCTGACTTCGTCTCGTTCAACGGCCGGTTCGGTGGAAGAGGAGGGAGAAATATCTGTGAAGATTAACGCAGAGGCGGGGTGAAGGGAAACAGACTCTCCGGATTACCCACTCGCTGAAAAAGGGAAAACAAGCGACGCGTCGCGGACGTTTCTCGGTCCAGAGAGGATGAGGTGACCGACGGGAAAACGGAGGAGAAAGTGTTCGCAAGTCGGAGTTGGAAACGAGCTCCAGCGCACTTGGACGGATTATTTCGATGTTGTCGCGTAAACTTCGCTGTCGATGCCGTTTTGACGCGGCGCCGTAGCGGCCGAATTTCACAGAGAAGACGGCGAATTCTCCGCCGAGCGAACCGCGCTACAGTTAGTTCATTTAGAGCCCGGTCGTGATTCAGTTCGCCTGGTATTAACACGAAGAAGTTCGGTTGCTTGTGCCGATGCCAACGGCAGACTGCAGGTTGGTCCATCATGGCCGGATCATGAGGTGTTTGACTTATCTGCTCCTACTTCCAGAAACACTGAAAAAGTCCAAGAAGGTCGGCAAGCTCCCGGGCAGGCTGCCGGTATGTTATGAGATCCTGACTCTGTCCCTGACGACCAAGAAGCAGCAGAAGGAGAAGACGAAGATGGCTGCGGAGTTGTACCCCGCCGCCAACACCAACAACACCAACCTGGCCAACGGCACTACGGTAGCGGACGCCGAGAAGACGAAGGAGGTGCAGGTGAACCAGGCCGGCGGCAGCAGCGGCAGCAGCAGCGCGGCGACCACCCCGACCACCCAGCAAAACATCAACAACAACAACGTCGACCCACCCAGCTGGCAGTGCAGCCACCCCACACTGCGAGAGAGGTAACTACCGACGGTGTCACCTTCTGCTGTGTGCACAATACCCCTCCAAGTCCCTGCAGAGTTATGTCACACAAGTCCAAACGAAGTAGAAGTGCAATAATGACGGGACACAGGCCACTGTGACTCGCTCTATTAATATAACAGTAGATGGAAAAAGGTGTAATAAGGTAACTGTACTCCCCAGCTGGCTCAGGTGTACTCTATAGAGGTGCTTTTATTTTGGAGAAAACTACTACACCTGCAGAAAGGACGTACTGTAGCTATGTGGTTGCATCATCTTAAGTTTAAAGTTTGGATTTGCATGACTTTTTTGCACCAATTTGGATACAAAATATGTATATTTTCTGTATTTTTCAGTGTGTTATGATAGTAAACTCGAAGTCATTGGGTTTCTACAGGCTCTGATAACCTGTGATGGACATTTCCTACTATTAACATGTTATAGATCAAATGAGAATGAAATAAACATTAGTTGCAGCACTGTGACAGCAGCTGTAGCTTCATCAAATATAAGAAAATAACCTGTGTCTCTGGGCAAAAAGTGTGAGTGTGGGAAGATCTCATGTTATACAATACTTATTCATGAAACCTGCTCTACTTTTAGGAATGCCTTGATGTTTAACAATGAGCTCATGGCTGACGTCCACTTCATTGTTGGCCCCTTGGGGGGATCGCAGAGGGTTCCAGCCCACAAGGTAAAGACGTTTTACATCTTGGAAAAACTGTTTGGTTCCTTTTATGAGAAAATAGAAACACCGAAGGCATCAAAACTGAGTATTGCTGATTTTAGAGCGTTAAATTATATGTATTTTTAGCTGCGTAGGCAAAATGTTCCTGCACCAGCACAGCTTAAAAGAACTGTTCCGGCTTTTTGTAGAACTTTAAAGCAAATAAGAGTAATTCTGGTCATGTGTGTCTGATGCATCTGCTCCTCCCCCCCTCTCTCAGTACGTGCTGGCCGTGGGAAGCTCGGTCTTCTGTGCCATGTTTTACGGCGATCTGGCAGAGGAGGAGTCTGAGATCCATATCCCAGATGTGGAACCTGCTGCTTTTCTAATTCTGCTGAAGTAAGGCACTCACCATCCCTCACACAACCAACCACAAGGAGAGATGACAAGCGCAGTCAGTGTCACTTCAAAGCATATTATTACTCATCCAAAGCTAAGCAGAGGCGAATGCCAAGATGCAGGGAGTGCCAGAGAGCAGTGGCAGCCGCACAGTCTGTAATTGCTGGTTTTCTCTGCACTGATTGTTCAACTAGAAACATTTTTCTCTTTCTTGACAATATTTCTGAGAGGAGAATATGTGCAGACTAGTAGATATAAATAACCTGCCTTTGTTGCTCATTCAGTAGCATTGTCTAAACCAGCATCACAGGCTGTTGCATGTTATAGCTTTTGAGTAAAGTGTAGGATGTGCTAAGTCAATTCCCTGGAAAGACAAAGGCAATCATTTCCATTTTGCCTTTCTGTGAACTCTCTTCATGCAATGGAAATTGGACTAGAAATGAGACGAGATGAGCTGAGTTTTTACAGCATCTAAAATTAGTTTACATGGCAGAACATGGTCTCATTGTGCAGAGTAATATTAAAGACGCAGAAGTTAGATTTCTGAATCTTTCCTGTGATTAAAAGCCTCTTCTCCTTTATCCAGGTATATGTACAGTGATGAGATCGACCTGGAGGCAGACACGGTGCTGGCCACCCTGTATGCAGCCAAGAAGTACATTGTCCCTGCACTGGCCAAGGCCTGTGTCACCTTCCTGGAAACAAGCCTGGAGGCCAAGAACGCCTGCGTGCTGCTCTCTCAGAGCCGCCTGTTCGAGGAGCCCGAGCTCACGCAGCGCTGCTGGGAGGTCATCGACGCTCAGGCTGAGCTTTCTCTGTGTTCGGAGGGTTTCTGTGAGATCGACCTGCAGACACTGGATATAATCCTACGGAGGGAGACGCTCAACACCAAGGAGGTCGTGGTGTTTGAGGCAGTTATGAACTGGGCCACAGCGGAGTGTAAGAGACAAGGATTGGGCCCCACCACCCGCAACAAAAGAGAAGTCTTGGGTAAGGCGCTGTTCTTAGTGCGCATCCCCACCATGAGCCTCGAGGAGTTTGCTAATGGAGCGGCGCAGTCCGATATCCTGACACTGGAGGAGACGCACAATGTCTTCCTGTGGTACACGGCGGCTAAAAAGCCCGAACTGGACTTTCCTCTGACTGCGAGGAAGGGCCTGGCACCTCAGAGGTGCCACCGCTTCCAGTCCTCGGCTTACCGGAGCAATCAGTGGCGCTACCGTGGTCGGTGTGACAGCATTCAGTTTGCGGTGGACAAGAGGATCTTTATCGCTGGTTTGGGACTTTATGGGTCAAGCGGTGGCAAAGCTGAGTACAGCGTGAAAATTGAACTCAAGAGACAGGGGGTGACCCTGGCGCAGAACCTGACAAAGTTCGTGTCAGACGGGTCAAGCAGTACATTTCCTGTGTGGTTCGAGCATCCTGTTCAGGTGGAGCAGGATGCGTTCTACACTGTGAGCGCCGTGCTGGACGGGAACGAACTGAGCTATTTTGGCCAGGAGGGCATGACGGAGGTGCAGTGCGGGAAGGTGACATTTCAATTCCAGTGCTCCTCCGACAGCACCAACGGGACCGGAGTACAGGGAGGACAGATCCCCGAGCTCGTGTTCTATGCATAAGCTGCTCTGGACTGCTGATGGATAATTACGTTTATCCTCGCCTCCCAGCCTTCGAAGTAATGTAGCATCAGAGACACTTGAGTAATGTCACACTAAATGGCCTGGTTAGATCTTTGAGAGACTATTTTAAAAGCGAAGGAGCTGTTTTATCTTATTTAATTTAATGTTATTTTTATTTAAATACTGGGTTAATGTTATTTGCTCTGTGTTTAAAAGGCTGCAGCTGCTGTAGAAACAACATTAATACAGCAATTTGTGGTTATGTAACCAAGCTAAGCTCCAACAACACGAACAAGTAGGGATTGCTTCAAATTGTGTAATTGCAAGTCTATATACAATGTTGTTGCTAGAGTCCAAGCAGCTATATCACACGAAGAGCAAACTTTATGTAGTGTTATGATTCTAAACGCATAAAAAAAAAGAAAAACAGAGTTGTTTTGCACTTCAGAGGACGGCCTCAGAAACGTGTCTTTTGTAAAATATGATTTAACCGTTAACGGCTTGATGCTGTTAAAGACCAGATGTGTTCTGTACAAGAAAGCTTATACACCTGATGATAAAGCATAAAGGTTATAATGTGACTGGAGCCACAGATCTCATCATTATCGTGGTGTCTGGGTGAGCGAGAGTGGGGATTCCAGGGGCAGCAGCGCCCTCTGGGTGCACCTCAGAGAACTACACCTTGGTATTCAGGAAACAGACATGTCACCATGTCTGTGGAGAAGCAAGAGCCTCTATTTAAACTGAATGTTTCTTATTTGAAAACCGCAGAACAGAGTCAAAAAGATCACATTTGTTCTAATCTGATCCTTTACTGCATCACAGATTCTGATCTTATTGCCATTGTATTTTTGTGCATTCATGGGCTACAGTCAGACTACAGTGAAGAAATATAAAGTATGTTTAACAGCAGAAGAAAAGAGTCTGCAGCATACTACAACATGCATATTATTCTTGGGATTTGCTGGACTTTTAATATACAAGCAGAAGGAAAAAGGTGCAAAGCTACCACAAACCACCACACAGGTTGTTATGTGGGGGCTCTAATTGACACAAGCGAGGGTCTGAGGGTCTTGACTCAATCGAGTTAGTTTGACTTAGTCCTCCTGAGGCAGTGAGCCAGGCACTGTCTCCAAAGCTTTGGTTAGCCTCTCTTGCCTAGCAGGAACTGTTTAAAGTCAACACAGTTGAAGTGTAAATGTCCTAATAGATCATTTAAGACCTGAATATGTACAGTAAAGATGCACCGGTCCTCTCTGACAGAGCTAGTACCTGAACTCTCTACCCCAAACCTAAAATCTGTATTTTTATGTAAAGTAACATTAAGCCAGCAGTGACCTGTTCAGACTGAATCAATTTAATTAAAGGGAAAAAAAATAGTTTTATAAAGGCATCGGTGAATGAAGGGATGTCAGTCGGTACAATTGTTATCAACCCACTTAATCACAGCAGTATTGGTGCGTTGGCAAATCTCAACTCTTCGTTTTAATACCATCTAAATAAACTATATCTTTACAAATCTCTGGAGACGGCTGTGAATGTTGACTCTGAATGATTGAGGCTTTTAGGAAACAGACTGTGTAACAAAAGTGTCTCTAGCATTTGAACCGTGCTAGGGACTAAATATCTCTGCCTCCGCTGCTTTGACCATTGTTTTGTTTAATCTGTCACTTGTGAGTCTACAAGCTGTAGAAGTGCACTTCAGAACCTCTCAAACATTCACAAGTTCCAGCTTCGCAAATGTGAACAACTACTGCTTAGTTAAGCTGTCGATGTAAATTTAATTCTTTTCGGTTTTGGACGAATCAATGTAAATGTAGTGGAAAGAGAAGAGGTTTGTTAAGTTGAGGTCAGTACCTATAGCCGGGGCGTTGATGCACAGTTCTCTGGCCAGGACAAGAAAGGTTTTTCCCAACACGTAGACGTTCACCTGGGGGGGGGGAGAGAAGACAAAGCACGTGTCAGAAAGAAGCTTGTGTTGCCAGTTAAGTCTCATTTTCTAGCCGGATTTAGTGTTTACGTGATCCTGTACGTCCCGAGTGGATCTGAGATTCAAAGCCACTTACACAATTACAGTAGAGCCTGAAGTTCAGGCTGTTTACCTCACAAGACACACGACTGAGCACGATGGTGTTTGAGAGAGACTCTAGGATACGAAATAAGGCCGTTGCGTCACCGTCTGTTAAGTGATCTGGTTACATAATTGATCTGAAGGTTGCCGAACATTTCACTTCAATATGTGTGGTTAAAAGCTGAGCTCTGGTGCAATGTGAAGGGATTCTTACGGTCTCTAGGAACTCGCAGCTCTGTCGATTAATTCATAAACCAAAATATCTTCCACTCAGTCAAATTTGATTACTGACGGAAAGACTTGCAAACGGGACAAACAGTGACTTAAGTATGTGAAGCCCTTTGTTGACATAAAGATTAATATTTGTACTAGTACTACTTCTTTGCTGAAGTTGAAGACCTGGAGGTGTTACTGCCCTGCATGTTTTCCAACTATCCGTGCCCTAACCTCTACTGATTACCTGGATCAGGTGTGTTCAGTGAGTCAGACGCTGGAAGGTACCAGCTCACTTTGTTTACCCACCGACTCCACCCTCATCTAACAGTTGACTGAACACACCTGATGGCTGGTAAAAACATGCAGGGCGATGGCCCAGAGCTTTTCTCCACCCATGCTCCAAGATGCATTTCAATAATAAAAGCTATACAATAAAAAAAAGACTATAAACACTGTTCGACTTGATGCTGCTGAAACATGAATGTCCAGATTTGTTTGAACATGTGCGTCACAAAAAAGGTTTCTGCACAAATCCAAAAGTAAAGGCAGCAAATAAAATCAATGTGTGCATCAGCCACATCACAACACCCCACAGCTTATCAACCGCTGTAATAACACACACAGGTTTGTGCGAGATTTAAAGAGTTCTGCCAGGGAAGAAGGTGCTGAAGGTCATGGTAGGGTTTAGTAGGTAAAAAGAAGCAGTTTGTAGTTTGATCTGGATCCTGGTTCCACTCGTGTGAAATACGTGTTGATGAGCACCGCTAACAAGGCTGTGGTTGGTTAAACAAGTGAGTAACTCACACAACACCCTGCTCTAAACCTTATACGTTTAACTAAACTCTACAGGAGAAACTTCCAAACTACCATCTGGAACAGGATCTAATGAAGCAGGCTGAGCAGCAAGCTAGAAACTGGTGGTCGGATGAAGGCGAGTGTGTCATCTGGGTTATCGCTCTGGCGCCTCCCATCACAGATGTTTCATTGTATTTTAGCCACAACACCTCCAGAAGGCTCACCAGTAAACTCATGCCCCTGATCCACCCCCACTCTATATGAAAGGAGCTAATGAAGGACACTGTTGAATAACAAAGCCACCAGGCTGCACATCTATCATCATCTTCACAGACTTACAGCAATAAAGTTCAGAATTAAGTTTGAGGGCTCTGGGACTGAAATCTGAAGCAGAAGGCAGTGAAAGCTGCAGGATCGGGTCACAAACTAGGGTCAGATCTCTGTCATTCCTTCAGACTGACTCTCCAGACCTCTGGGAGGGGTGGTAGCTGGGGGCGAGAGGCATTTTTTGGAGCAGCCAGACGGACTCTCGCTCTCAGCCCCCCTCTGGAGTCGGGCAGGGACACAGATGCTCCCCTGCTATTCTAGGAAGTGGATTCCTGCAAGGAATTTATACAGAAACGCTGAAATAGCTGTGGTGGAGGAGGAGGAAGTGGAACAAGTGCGGTCACTTTAAAGTTTTTACATTTGAAAGCAGGGATGTTGATTGCTCGTGTTTGTTTGTCTGAAGAAACCCAGGAATCAACATCTTTACTATTTTCAACTGCAGCATATTAAAGCAGCACATCCGGTTCCCTCATGCGGGGGGGGGAGATGCTTAAGGTCAGTAGTTGACACCAGGTCAGGAGATTTTCCCATTTTATTCAACATAAGATTTGTGACCATATTAAGCTTAATTTAGAGTTTGCATTTTATCCATTTTATCCGTATCTTCCTGTTTCTGCAGTTACTGCATTAGCTGAAATGTGGGAACACAGACAAGTCCATAAAAATATGAACAGTCGCTCTTACACTTGTGTTTTCACAGGGCACAAATATTTCTCACTGACATTTGAGGCTTGTACACTTGACCCTACACATAATGTGCTTCAGAGAATCGTCTTGTGTGAAAGCTGTATGACCACTGGTGTTGGATTTTGTTGCACTTACTTTGAATTTTATTTTAACCGTTTTGCTACGTGATGCCCTAAATGGCAGCTAAAAGCTAGTTTAAACACAAACGAAACTACTCACACACTGCACAGCGACGGCATCTATTTTACTTTACAAAACGTGATTTGAATGTGGCGTTTGGAAGCTGAATACAAAGGCAAAGGTTGCAAATGAAGCTCGTCTTAAAAAAATAATGCAAAGAGGCGTGTAATAAAAAGTGCTTCACTGAATCACACCTAACTCCAAGTAGACGCATAGTTGGAAACTAAACTATTGAATTCAATAAATTTTGCACTTTAATGTGTGATACAGTGCAGATATTTTAATCCTTAAAGCGCAACTAAACATAATGTCCAGTGTATTTACTCAGTCATGCAGAACAGCAGAGTTTTGTTAATCATACACAAATGACTGAGCCCGACACCATCTGAAAACCTTTCTTCTTTGGCCTGAACATGATATTTGATCAGTGTAACTATACACTGAGCTCAAGTCTTTAAATTAAAACTAATCATGGCTTTGAGCTGCTGACAGTGGGGCCGCTCAGAGAAGCAGACCAAGCGCCTTTCAACTGCAGCGCTAAGTGAAACTTTCCGGGTCAAAAGGGTCACACTCAAGACTCTGATCAAAAACAAGACCCGGTTACTTGATCCTTCAGGGCAGAGACTCGACAGGTGGCTGTGAGTGAAGAGGGAAAGCTTTCAATTAAAGGATTCCTGATGTGACTCGGGACAGCTCCAATGATATTGATGAGAATGAACAACATCTCACTTATGCTGAATTACTTTTATAATCCAAGTTAATGTTTAAACTTGGACAGTTTATTAAAGGAGGAGGAAGAGAATTACCCCTAACCCTAACTACAGCGATCACTGAGAATCTACGATGCACGAAGCCTGACAGGAGAGGAGGCAGGATCCTCCGCGTGTCCGCACCTGTTCTTCAAAACCTTCACGCACGTGCGCAGAATGTGGAAAACATTCTGAGCATGTGATGAATGGGCACGATCAGGAGGGGCATCAGTGGAGGATGGCAAAGATAGCAGCTGAAATTTCAAGTCGCTATTGATCCAGTCTTGACAAATAAAAGCCAATAAGACTTTAGCAGCTTTGTGGAGACAAACCGAGACTGAAAAACTCCCCATTCATCCAAACAATGCAAAACAGCCAAGAACTGACTATTATCACCGCCCCACAGCCGCAGCAGCCTAAATGTTGGGCACTAATAACCCCCGAACCCCACCCACCCAGAATCCACTTCAAATCCACCTCCAGCCTCCACATGCTGGGGTGGGGATGATGGGGGAGGGGTGGTCAGCTTCTCCAAGGCAGCTGGGCGCATAAAAATAAAAGCCCCTGACCAGCTGTGACTGAGAAATGTCCCAGCACCACCACCACACCCCTGACTCACTGGGAACCTGCTGCCATTAAAAATGCAGACAAATGGAAGAGTTTCTAATTTTATACATTCACACATCTGACTCAGGTTTTAATTACAAGTGTGAAGGTCTGAAACCAGGACGACTGCAGGAGGAAGCGGTTCGGCTGAGATGCATTACGGAGTGTATTTAAGTGGCTGCTCTAACAGGGCGGTCATGACCACGCATGAGTCTTCAGAAGTTAATTTTAGTTTATAAGTTGTTTTCGTTTAAATGTTTTTAGCATCTGATTAACAGCAACAATTTGGAGAATCTACAAAAACGACAGAAAGGAGGTTCTTAGACATTTTTCTCTACAGATGCTCTATACAGTTTTATTGGCTTATAAAAGAAAATCATCTGCAGTTTAATCAGAGATTGAATTAATCATCGGCTGCAGCAACAATTAGAATCTGGGCAAAAGTCTTAAAATGTACCTGCAGGAGATCACTCAGATCCAGCAGCATGTCTGAGGGAAACCGGTTAAGGCGACAAAACCAAAACAGCTGAAAATGATTAGTTATGTTCAGAGGAAAGTCTCCGCGACAGGGTAGCACACAGCAAATCTAACTATAATTTAAAATATTAACATAAAACTAACAGTAGCTAAATGTTAAGGCTGCAGACATACTCAAGAGAGTCTGAATTAAACGACTGATTTCAGTATTTGGAGCAGTCATAAAGCTCAACACGTTGCTTTAAT
Source organism: Ctenopoma multispine (assembly GCA_034779795.1). NCBI lineage: Eukaryota > Metazoa > Chordata > Actinopteri > Anabantiformes > Anabantidae > Ctenopoma > Ctenopoma multispine. Next base: position 2,038,336 of record JAUYWH010000014.1, read on the forward strand.
AAACTAATATTCTGACCAATTATTAAAGCTGCGTTTAATAATAATCAAACAAAACATTCTTGTTCATGTTTTCCCAGCAGGATACATCAGCACATCATATAAAACCCACAGTAACTCATCGTTACTTACATATATGGCAGCACATAGCTGCTCTAAGAAAACACAGCTTTCACTTTTGTTTGCTGGTAGAAAAAAAATGTCATCGATGACCATATGAGGCGAGCACAGCTGAACAGAAACTGCCTCCTCCTAAGTCAGTGTGGGGAAAGAAATGACAAAAATGAACAACATTGCACACTCGCCTTAAATAGACATGCTTGTTGTAAACAGATTAAATTACTGCACAGTAATTCAATAATATTATGTACAGTACTGATAAGAACGTCTGTGCTGACGGGTGTCGGGATTCTCCCGAGACAAAAAGCTTTCGGGGGACAACGTAAGCAAACAGCAGAAGTCTAGAAGCCATGTTATCTGTAAAACATGACTTAAACGGAGGAGAAACGACCGTGAGTGTCAGACAGGAGAGGGTAATCCAACAGGCTGGTGTCCAGGACCCCATCTGTTCAAGATTCTGCTCAGGCCTGAATTCTCACATAAAAACAACCAATTCTTATGTTTAAATGTGTTTCATGACTTTCCACCTGCTCCTTGGACCCGGTGGATGTAATAAAATAAGTTCAGCCCGGGCAGCTGTGTCAGTAAATCTAACGAGGCACCGACTGTCACCTCTGACCACACGACTCTTCTAAATATACTGACGGACGCACCGCCCGCCCAACTTTGACCTCACAAAAACACACACACATACGTCTGCCTCGTCGTCAGCCACGGGACACCCTCACAGAGAAGGACCCCGCGAGGACGCCGGTCTCCGTGGTGACGGGGGTCTCCGAGGCGACAGGTGCAGCCGTCTCCAGGCTGCCAGGGAGGATTAACAGGGCTCCTCTGAAAAAAGGCCTCACAATGAAATTAGCAGCAGCGTAGATGAAATGGAAAAGATAATACCAGCAGACTCCCTTAATCAGGAAAATAAATGACAGAAGGTCCTTCAACACATCTGGGTCCACTAAGGGAATAAAACTACTCACACACTATATGGTGCTACAGGGGGGGAGGAGGAGGACGCAGTACGGCACAACTAAAGAAACGTTTTCTAAATTATGAAGTGGTCTGTGTCTTTAGTCTGGAGCAGTTTTTCTTGGCTTCAAGAGAAATCTTAATAGCTGCACAGATATTTTAGACAATACTCTGCTTCTAACTTTACAATGCACAAAGCCAGCCCCACAGAGACGTGCTTTTCCTACTGGTTTTCCCAGTTTAGCCAACAATAAACCAGCTATTGTGCTGACCTCGCTAACGCTCTGCATCCGGGTTCCTAAATCTGCTGAAAAGCTTGAAAGAGGAGTGGAGGCTGTTTTAGTAGCCTATTAATGATTCTGAAATTAGATGCTCAACAAACACAGCAGCACAAAACAGGTAAAGGCTTTTTTTTCCCCAGAGTAAAAGCTTGAAAAGTATTATGGAAAGGTAGAATGTGTGTGGGTTAAACTAGGCAGTGAATCCTCAAATCTCTGTCACTTTCCTCAAAGTACAACCAGCACCATGAACACTTTAACTCCTTTCCAAGACTCTCATGAAGATACAAAAGTCATGAGCTACGTGTCCCCCCCCCCACGTGAAGAGCAATCCTAACAAAACTTTACATAAAACCTGCAAAACACAAATATCAGAAGTGGATTCCTATAAGTTGGTGCGACTCTTCCAGTCGAGGCAGTTAAAGACAGCGCCACCTAACAGCTGAAATGTGCTTATTTTACCTGTTAACGAAAGGATGATTATTGCTCTGCACAGTTTCCGTCTGTGGCTACTTTTCCATTTCTCAAATAAAAGCTTGATGTTTCAGACGTCGTGATTTATTCGTCAGGTCTGTTTTCACCGCACGTTAACGGCATCAAGCTTTTATTGATAGAAACATCGCTGTCAGCTCAGACAAGCATAAAATCCTTTCTGAATTTTCCACCTAGAGAGTTCGTAGACAGAGATGGAGCTACAAAAAAAATTAAAAACAATCTTATACTGGTTCTGTTTTACTGTCATCAGTGTGCACCGGTGTTGTGATGCGGTTTCACATCAGTGCGATCAGCTTCAGCCAATCGCCAATCACTGTCCTCGTCTCCTCAAACATCTTTCCTCGACCCTTGACCTTTGCTCCTCAGCATAAAATAAGACGCTCTGGGATGTCCTTCAAGATGGAGGATTGGAACAAATTCCAGGACAAGCGAGTATCAATCAATTAAGGGAATTGGGATCCACCCACAGACACCACATGAGACGGCTGTTTCCTTTTTTCCCTTCTCCTCTGTGCCAACGTTACAGACTCACCCAGCTGTGGAAAAGGAGCAGAGCTATTTTTACCACAGTCTCACTTCTCCAAACACAAACAGGCAAACCTGCATCCACACACACACACAGGCCCAGTAAACAACACAGCACAGAGGCATTACACCCTCCTCGCCCCTCTTTCATTAGGTAAACCTATCCCGTCTGTCCTGTGCTGCTGTTACATAACACAATCATCCTCAGAGGCGATGTGGCTCAGGAGCAAACCGACGGCGGAGCACCGAGCACCAAAACCAAAGAGAAACAAGGATGAATCTAAAAGTCCCATTATCCCGGCGACGACACGTCAGTCTGCATCTCCATGAGCTGCTGTTTGCAGACAGCTCGGTTCACATCAAAAGGTAACCTGCAGACTCTGATGTGCCGCAGATCAGTTTAAGATGCAGGTTGGGGAACATAACACTGAAGGTATGTGCTGCTCGCACAGTCAGCGTGTGATTAATCACACAACGCTTCCGTACTCACGCAGGAAACGCAGCTCTGATCGATTACAGTTCTGTGAGCAGGTTTCCTTGGCTTTGGCTAACATGAGAGCTGGACAGTCTGAATCATCATCATCTGAATTTCCAAGGCTCATTTCTGACACTTCATTATTAAACCTTTCGTCTCTAGAGCTGAAACAAGTACTTATATAATCAAAACTAACAACTTAAATAAGCAGCAATTTACAATTTCCTGACATTTTATATAAATGACTTCAACATATTTGTTAGCAGCCGCTCTAACGACACAGTCAGTAGATGTAGCATCTCATTTTCAGCCACGCCTCTCATATTTCCACTACTAGTAAATAAGAATAAGAAAGTGTCAAAAATTTGGATCAGGTCAAAATTATGAGACTTATGTCCAAATTGTGATGTAGATCAAAGTGTAAAGAAAATGTCTGAGACTCGTTTTTAAGCTTAAAGTTGGAGAATATCATGTAAATATGTATTTAAATATTTCACTTTGGTTCATATACACCATTAAACGACGTGCAATTTCTGCAGCCGTGCATTTAAAACACCAGTAAAGGTGTTTACTTACCTACAACAACACATTTATGCTTCTGCATTTGTTTGTTTTAGTTTTACTGAGTTATAATATATAAAATATAAGGATGTTAAGAATTACTGTTGCTTAGTAAACATTTATAAAATCTGTTTCCATAATGACGGACAAGGATACGTGGCGTTCCCTCTGTGCGGCAGACCATGTAGAGACAGGCGGCGATGACGTGGGAGGCTTTGCGTCCGCGCGTCAGGTGTCTGGCGAGCGCCATCTTGTAGAAGTTGAAGGCTGTGTCCAAACAGTGCTGGTTCATCTGCAGCTGGTGACCCAGAGTGTTGATGTGCTGTTTCGCTGAAGAGACACAAACACAGGCACGAGTGTGTCAGTGTTCACAGAAACACTGATGAGGATAAATGTAGCATCTGGAAAATCATCTGCTATTACTTAAAAGCACATAAAACTTTTATTTGATCATTTAATTATACGATTGAACTGATGAATCCGTTTGTGAGGTTATTGATAATGACAATAATGTTTAGCTGCAGTCAGAATCAATACTGTGGCAGAGCTTTAACTACTTTAACCAGTACAATTCTGCGTTTGTCCCAATTCAGGGATATAAAACATCACATCCCACTGTGTGATCACAGAGAAACAAACGTAATTACCCAAGCGTTGAAATATGTTATGGTGTGTAAAAAGAAAGTACTGCAAACATGCCAGTACACACAAGGGCTCAATCAAACACATGTGCCAGTCGACGTCATCACTACATCATTACACACAGTGAGAGAGACACACACACACACACGTTCACGTTTCGTGTATTCAGACACATCAAAACACTTCACAAACCAGTTCAGGTGTAACAGCAGGTAGAGAATCATCATAACAAAAGAATTTATAATTACTGCCAAGAAGATCTGTGTGTGTGTGTGTGTGTGTGTGTGTGTGTGTGTGTGTGTGTGTGTGTGTGTGTGTGTGTGTGTGTGTGTGTGTTTGACCTGCCTCATACACAAAACCAGATGTTTGTGACCTACTGAACTGAGAGTCATGTCTGGGAATGTGAGCGGCTCTGAGCTCATCCTGTTTCGTTTACCACACACTCACGTCAGAAATCTGCAGAATCAACCTAACACAAAGTGACACAGACACACACAGGCACACACAGGCACACACAGGCACACACAGGCGACATCACAGGACAGAGAGGGTGGAGCAGCAGCTTCACCAGCTCAGAGTGCAGAAGCTGTAGGTAGAGAGATCAGCCTGATGTTTTCTTCAAGGCACTTAAGAAAATGAGAAATAAAAATCCCTGCAGAGTGGTGCGGGACTTAGTAAATCCAATGAAATAACTAATCCTGTGTCTCTTCCTGTTACACATTTTGCAATCCTCCTTTACACGCATATACAATAAGGGTGTGTCCTACACGGCTAATGGATTAATTCTCTAATCATGTAAATGCGACATCTCCAGAGTCCAAACAGATGCTGTGGCATCGTATCAGCATCATCTGCCCTCATTCTTATCTAGATCACTACTAGACTCCAATAAAGACAAAAGACTTGGTGAAAAGGTTCATAATCACTTTGTCATTAAAAATACAACAACACATGCAGTACATGTATGTATAACAGGAACACACAGAAAACTAAGCAAAGACCTGAAGGCAACTTTACAAATTTGTGTTTGCATTTCTTTGGTGTAATTCTAGCCTGAACCAGCTACTGTGAACAAGAAAAAGTTAATTGCTACCCTAATTTCTTCCAAGTTTGTGTCACAGATGATAAGTGGGGCAGAGAAACAGCGCTGCAGCTGTAATTAGAGCTCTTCTAGCAAGTTTAAAGTTAAAAAATAAATAAATGAAACTCCTTCCCTGCCCTTTGCATGACTCAACTCCACAGCTCTAACCTCAAAGCAGAAACTGATTCTTTAACAGGAACCCTTAAAACGGTAAATAAAAACACCTCGTAACATTTACATGAACAAAACTGGGACACCCTGAGTGGCATATATACAGCCACAGGATCTGAGGGAGCTATTTATACAAGATCCCACATTCACCTGTATTTAAAGAGTAGCTTGAACAGGAGCCCGACTTAAACGTCAAACACACACACAGAGCGACTCAACGTGCAGCATCACCAGGAGCAACACGCAGGTCTGAGAAAGATTATTTACACCCGACACTGGAGACGAGAGCTGAACAGAAGCAGGAGTCACAGGGGAAATAAAAAGAGGTTGAGAGCTCGAGTTAAGATTATTGTTCAAATCTTATAAGTTATTGGGTCCAAAAAAACAAAAAACTGTCACATACAGGTTCCACAGCCTGTTGAGTCCATCAGTATTACTAATATACGTGTCACACGGTCACATGCTCCTGGTCTTTGTTACGGAGCTGCAGTGTCTGCAGCCATCCAGCGCTGAAAAGAACTCGTGTCGTTTTCATGTGTGAATGAATACGCTTCAGGAGCCAGGTCAGCCAAAGTGCTCTGCTCCTATAGTATTTGTGATAGGCTAAGCTAAGCAGCTGCTCTTCCAATTGACAAACCGATGTGAAGCAGCGAGAACACGTAAATACATTTTTTTAGTAAATAGTACTTTCAGCCAATTTCTGCTGTGTAGAAAACATCCTGGCTGCAATTCAGCGGACAATTAATCTGAGTTTGGATTTGTCCCCTGCAGAAAACGAGGATTTCACATTAGGATAGAAGGGCACAGGAGCATTATAAACTTCACAAATACACGTCATCCCAGCGCGGTGCTGGACAGTTTGTACAACGGCTTTGTCAGAAAAAATTAAAACGGAACTGAAAGTTACAAAAACCAATGTGGTGTCAGTCGATCCACTCAGCGTCTCCTTCAGGGAACCGAGGTTATACACATAACCAATCGTTCCCTGTGACTGGAGCCTCTATTGAAGGTTCTGTTGTCAACAATTTTTTGTAGGCGTTACGACGGCTAATCGTAGCAGCCCTAAACTGATCCATGCAGTAAATGCACCCAAAGCAACAAAACTATGAATAGTAGAGGCCAGAAAGCACAGAGCTGCAGTGGGGGAGAAAACTTCATTGTTAATATCATCCGTCTTCCAGCTCTACATCTAGATTTATGTGAATCAGACATCTTTACTGCAGCTCCACTGCCTGAATCACACTGTTGAGACAAAGTGTGTTTTCATACATAAATTTTCCCTGGAACATTTTTTTAAAACTACATTTAAATTCCAGTCATGACGCCTACGCTGCAGCACGCTGCAGGCCGATACATGCGGGACCCATGATACAGGAACACAAATACACATATAGAGGAAGAGGCAGGGTTTGAGCTCCCAGACATGAATCAGACGGTGGTGAGACGGAGGAGGCCCAGACGGCCGCTGGGGAAAGTTTCTGGAGGACGAAAAGAAGAAGAAGAGAAGCTGCTCCTCTCTCAGAGACGCCTGCAGACTGACAGACGGCCATAAATCTCCCTACAGACCTAACACACACACACACACACACTTGTTTTCCCACAATTATGACAATACTCTCATAATGCATGCGTCCCTTACGCTAACATTAACCAACACAACTACACACCCCCGGCATAAACTCAAAGTGCCCTAATTATGCAAAATCCACTTTTTCATCATTTTTACACACATTAATAAAAAAACATGAAATAAACATGGCAAACAAGGCTCGAGCAGAATGACACGCACACAGTTAAAGACGCACACACACTATAACAAGTATTCCCCAGTCCTCGTGCATGCTCCATCCAGCAAACGCACACACTGACTTAACTAATCCCCTATCTACACCGTCTCTCACGCACACCCTGGATCTACACGCTCTTCATTACTCAGCGTCTTCTGCAGTCTGACAGCTCTGTGACTCTGCAGCTCCGATGCTGAAACATCGTCATCCAAGCAGACGGTTGTCGCCGCAGTAACCAGCTGCTCGCAGTCACATTCGAGCTCTGGCGCTCTGCCCGGCACACTGCCGACACTCAGCTGAGCGGTTTGTCTTTTTTCCGTGAGTTGCTGTTGTGTTTCAAGAGCACAGTTGTCGAGATAAAACCGCTCAGCCGGCGATGGGTCTGGGGACACCCAGAAGGCCCCTGAGGGTCCCTCTAGGGGGCCCAGAAGGATGAGGAATGATTCAATTTGGAGCCTGACAGTTATGCTCAATAGACAGTTCTTTAGGGACACAAAGCTAAAACGTAAGCAGTGTAATCCAACAGTCCTGCAATAATTCCTCCTTCACGAAGGTGATGACGTTCAATTAGCTTGAAAAGGACTAGTTCGTAGACTGTGCTGTGTGTCAATCATTTAAACATGGGGGACAACAGTGTAGACTTTCAGACATTTGCCCAGGAAGGTTTCTATTGTTTGTAGCAATTAATAAAAGCAGAAGAGATTCTAGAGAAAGATGCAGGTTCAGAAAGTCTCCTAAGCTCCTCGACCATCCTGCGAGCACTTCTCCTGATGTCCGCTGTCCCGTCAGCTCAACTCTCATAAAGAAAGAGGACAGTACGTCCCAAAATGCTAGAAATGATTATTATGAGTTCTGTACTCTGGGATTCTCCTGCTGTTGCTGTGTGTGACCACACAGAGCTCTGCAGACGGTCGAGGTCAGATACATCATTATCTACTGAACTCCGTCTGAGCCATTCTTTTCTATTCTGATGTACAGATAACGTGTAATTACTGCATCTTCCTGAAGACACTGACGTGGAACTTATTGCACAACTTGAATTAAAGCTGCAAACACTAAACTATTCGTCAGCGAACCAAACTTCTGAGGTCGGATTCGGCAGCTGTGTGACACGGTAACTAACTCCAAAGCAGTAAAGAACAAAAACACGCTGTTGCGACTTTAAGAAGCAGGTATGAGTGCAGCTCTTTGAACAAACGGGATAAAATGATTGGAGGTAAATCTCTGAAAGAGCCTTTAATTACTCGTCTGTTGCTAAAACACAGACGTGTTGCTACGCAGCAGCTTCAGAGACGAACTCTGCACACAAGGTGAAACCATCGAGGAATAAATCAGATATTTACTGATAATGAACTAAATATTTGGGGGGAGTTGTTTTCTTTCTTAACAGAGTCACAACCTGTTCTGGTAAATCCACACCTGAGTCTCAAAGATAAGAAACGCTGACTCAGAGAAGGTCTTACATGTGTGATTAATACAAGCACGTCTGTAAACAAAAAGCTGAACTCTGACTCTGACCTTCTGCAACTCTACTAAAAAAAAATAACTTCTCCTGCTTCTCACCAATTTTAAAGCAACACAAAAACCTTGCACCTTGAAACACAGACTCACACTTGCATCACTGCTGAACAGGAACATGAACTGGCATCTGAGCGAGGAAACAACTCCACCACCTCAGACAGCCGAGGAGATTTAGAGTCTCTCCGGTGATCCTGAAAACCTTCCACACAGCTGCTGTGTACGGTATCCTGTCTATGAACTGTTCTCTCCAGGACTGCAAGGCCCTACAGACAGTGATCAGGGCGGCTGAACGCCGCACCAGATCTGCTCTGCTCTCCATGCTGGACATGTTCACAGAATGATGCAGGTCCAGAGCAATAAAACTCATAAGAGACTGCTCACACCGCGCTAACAGTCTGTTCCACCTGCTGAACTCTGGCAGACGGTTCCACAGCCTTATGTTCAGGACTGAGAATCAGAAAGAACTTTTTTCCCCCAGGTCATTAGGCTCCTCCATCAATGTAGTCTGCATAAGCAGCAGCCACAGTAAACCTGATCTGGTGTGTTTTTCTTTTGCACATTGTACAGCACAGTCTCACTTTACACTTAATACTACACTCTCCATAGCTTCCATATCTCCTCCTCACTCACAGCTTATTGCACATACTTTCTAGATTTGATTTGATTTGAATTGGTTTTATCTTATTTTACTTCATTTTATTCTGTGTATGTGACGTCTGCTACAGAAGCTCATTCAGGCTTCAGTGAAGTTACGCGGCGCCCTCTGCTGGTCACTCACCTCTCTGCAGCGTCTGAGCTCTAGACTCCTTCCCCATACCGGAGAGGTGGGCATCTCCAAAAGACGGGTGTTTGGCTCCAGCTGGAGACACAGATACGACAGAGACCGATATCAGAAGCAGGAATATAATCCGCTACAGAATCCAGCTGAGGCCAGAAGTGGCAGAGGTACACAGACAATACTCAATTACTTTAGAAAGTATTTGCCAAAAACACATTACTCAACTACAAGTAAAGACTTTAAAGACAAAAGTAAGTTATCGAGGCATCGACCCAACTGAACACGTCTCGTTCAGATTTGTGCCTCATAAATAAAGGTTCTACAGAAACCCAGCATGTTCAGGTTAGGTTGAATTCAAATACTTTGAACAATCATCTGTATTTACTTCCTGTTTTAAACATAAAACTGCAAAGTATCTAGTTATTAAAGCTGCTTAAAGTGGAGTTATGTTTCCCTCTGAACAACAGAGTAAAAGTACTGTGAAACTGTACAGTGTTTAATTACTTTCTGTCTTAATTGTTTCAAAATGCAGAGCAAAACCATCCAAAGCCGCAGCTTTTACTTTTTATTCTGTGAGCTGAAAGTTTAATTATATATTTTAATCAATGACAACAACTTTGGATGCATTTCATTTAGTTGGGTATAGTTATGTCACTTAAATTCTACATTTAATTGCATTTCTTATTCTGTGCACATTAAATAGTTTCCACTGTTCACATCTTGTTAAGCGACGCGCTCTAGTGGACGGACGTGTGAACTACACCATCGACACTAAGACTGCGCAGACTCAGCAGGAGTAAAGTCTCCTCCAGGCTGAAAGGCAAAGATAATCTGAAGGTAAATGTTGAACAGAGATAAGCAGCTGATGAGAATTTATTCAGTCCAGGCTGAAGTCCGAGTTCTTCAGAAGCAGCAACGATTAATCAACTAATAAATCAAATCACTTCATCGTTTCTGCTTAAAAATTAAAAAATAATTTTATCTTTTAATTTACCAATAATCAGTTGTTGTTGTTCAGCTCTGTTCGTGTCACAGCTGAAAACAGCTTTTTTAGTATTTACACATACAAAAAAATGATTCTGAAACATCTGCACCTTCAGCACGATCAGCGACTCAGTTCCTCGTTCTCACCTTCTGCTGAGACGAACTGTCCGACAGCCAGCGACCCCCCGCCGCCCGTCTCCACAAACTCCACCTCGGACACGATGATGTTGTCCTCCAGCACGGAGCCGCAGCCCATGCAGACCGCGTCGCCTCTCGCCTGGTCCACATCGATGTCGGAGCCGCCGCAGTTCTTACACACCTTGGAGCTCATGGTGTCACGCAGCGCGTCTCAGAGCCTGATGGGAGAAGCGGAATGGCTGAAATCAAAAACTCAGACAGGATCTGTGTCTTACTGAGATGGAAACTACGAAGATGAGAGCGTTTCTACCATTAATTAGACCGTGACCGTGGGAGAACAGTCTGTGGTTCCTTACTCTGACGTCTAGCATCCAGAGTTTGTTCTACTGGAGACTTCTGCAGAGGGAAACTCTGGTCCTGCCTATTCATCAGTCCCATAAAGGCCCCGGTCTGGGACAGGTCACTCTGCTGCTCTGTGAGAGCTCATCTCATACAGTGTCTGGTACAGATTTCCATCAGGGAATCAATCTGATTATTATCAGCTGTTTTCAGTGGTGTTCACTCGTTTTCAGACAACAACGGAGCTCGATGGCACAAACGAATAATCACAGGACTATTAAACATTAAAGATGTTAATGTTTCACAATAAAGCTGATCAAATGATCAAGGCGGGATTAATCTATCACTTTGTTTTCAGCAGTATAACAATAATTCAGTGTGCAACACAGTTTAACTCACATTACTGCACAAACAGGCAAAATCGAAGTATTTAACACCTGAACACCTGCAGATACTGTCAAGAGGGACCACAGCGGACTCTCTGCAGACCCTCTGGGCACAGAGGGATCTCACAGGGACCGTGGTGGACTCTCTGGGCTCAGAGGGATCTCACAGGGACCGTGGTGGACTCTCTGGGCTCAGAGGGATCTCACAGGGATCTCACAGGGACCGTGGTGGACTCTCTGGGCTCAGAGGGACCGTGGTGGACTCTCTAGACTCAGAGGGATCTCAGAGGGACTGTAGTGGACCGCGATGAAGTTAGTTTTAGGTTGGATATTCGACAGATATTCAGCGGCTTCTTCAGCCGCGTCTTGAGCTCAGATTCACCCGGTTTCTGGGAACGAGGCTACGGGTAACTCACGTCTACTTTCTAGCGGAGACTTTAGGGACCGTCAATCTATTACCGATCAATAATGTTTGTAAATGGAAAATAATAATATATTCCATGACATTGGAGTCACTATCTCCAAATTAATGCCGAATCATTTCAATAAATCAAAACAATGACACACAACCGTTTTTACTCATTTTTCATCATCCGCTCTTTTACAGTAATGTTTTATTAATAAATATCATATTCTTTCAATAGCTTCCTTGTCATGTGACCAATTGGTCTAAAATTGGTGCCGAATTTTTCTACAGGACAGGAAGAGTAGGACACAACCATTTTTTACTCATTTTTCACCATCTGCAATCTTACAGTGACATTTGTCAGAATAGAATGGCTCTTTTTGGGGAGATTGTGATATCTTTTTTTTTCATTCACAAATTTCACATTTCCAGTCCCTTTGC